>APFE031129757.1:85797-131985 GCA_000404065.3 Pinus taeda
GATTGGATCAGCCTGAAAAAATTGAACATAAAGACATGAGTGTAAGCATAACGTTTCCAGAACAGACATGGAGATCATGGTTCAACACAAGGATTTCCTAATGCAAGGATCATATTTTTCGTCGGTACATCATCGATCAAAATGTGTAACCAAGATGAGGAAGGAGGATGGAGAGTTATCCAAATGTTGCAGTGTCACAAAGTTGTTCTCTATTTTTCCACATTATCTTTCGAGCCCAAATAGTACACCTTTCATGCAAATTATTATCAACATAATAGAAAGGAAATAAAAAGGAAAAGACACAACAAAACAAGAAAGCGAAACGAAAGCACAAACAAATGAAGGTAAACCAAACATGATGGAAGACAAAAGTAAGAAAGTAAAAGAAAGACTAACGAGAACAAGTGCAGAATGAGTGAAAGAGAGGGGAAACTAGAATGAAGCTAATCCTACTCCTAACTTAATAGCTAGAAGGTTGAGGTCACATATAATGAAATTTCCAATGAAGTCACCATAGTTGTTCCTGACCCACAATCACAAAGATATAGTTGATTAAAACTGATATAAATTAATGTGCAAGAGAAGAGATAAGAGCTTGAACAAAAAAAAGAAGGTATTTCGTGTGGGCAGAAAGATGTACCACAACCACTACTTCTAACCAGTTCACATTCTTATCTTTTCAACAAAACCATAATAAAAAAAACATCTAAAAACTTCTTGTGAATGCACCTTCTTCTGCGTTGTTAGTGTCAGTATTTGCATCCTACCATCAGTGATCAAAAATCCTCTTTTCATATCATTTTAGCGGTTTGATTCAACAATTTTTTATCATTCCACTAGGTGATGCAAAAAATTAGTCACTAATGGTAGTCCTAGTCCAAAAACACCACTCTTCCCTAAATGTGATTACTTGCTGGCATAGTTTCATATCTTGTTAATTGCACATCATCCATAAAGTTATTTTTATCATGCCATTTGTATCAATCATGAGTTCATTATGTCATCTTGAAATTCAGTCCTTCAAAGTCTCATTAGGTCTTTAGGGTTTTTCAAGGTTTCATTAGGTAATTAGGGTTTCCAAGGTTCCATTCCATTGCATAAGACCAGCAAGTAAAGGGTGCTCAAATAACATCCCTTTACCATGAGAAGATGATTTTTAAAGAGAAATGCTTATTTCATTATGTAATTTTATGTCTTTCAAATGTAATAATTTCACCATCCAAAGCTGTTAACTCAGTGTTCCAAAGATGCCAGACCATCAAAAGATCAATTTTTCAAAGGAAATAGTCAAGTGAAAGGGTAAAGTTTCAAAGTGTTAAGTGCATGCCAAAGGGAGTTGTTTTTTCCTAAGGGTGTCCAAATCATCATTTTCCACAAGCACTAAACCCTAATTTTCTCACCCATTGAGCTAGGGTTGGCTATGGAATCAGATACATTTGAGTATACAAGGCATAATGGAGGTCATTTTATTGAGTATGAGGCCATTCCAATTCATACATGTCATGTCTTCATCATTTTTCAATAAGTCATTCCAAGGGACAAATCATTTTCCACACATAGGGCTAGTTTTTCTTAAAACTATGTTTTATATGAAATAGGGAAGAATTTGGAAAAAGTGAGAGAGATCTTTTCCAAAATAGGCCAAGGAAGAAAAAACTCCTTCACTTTTTACACAGATGTCATGGGTATAGAGAAATGTCAAAAATACAGTTGCCTCAGGAGAGTTGCTGCACTTTTGGAGTGACTTTGGGAAAATAAAGATTTCTCCTAGATGGAATGTCCAAAAAACTTGCTTGATGAGTCAAATGATAACTGGAGACAGAGATATTTCCAATGAGCTATCAGGAGCTCAATTTGGAGTTGAGAAAGACCTCAAAACGTTGGTTGCAACAACACTCTACATTTTGGCAGCCTCATTCTACACATTTTGAACAGTCTTGGGAGATTGGGCTTTTTATAGGGAAAATGAGCTCCAAATTGAAAAATTAAAGATGTTATGGAAAGTAGACTCGACAGGATTTCCAACATGCTATCCCATGCTCAATTTGGACATCGAAAAGGCACTCAAAAGTTGATTTGAAGTCGGAACTGCGCGTTTGTCCAAGAGAGCTAAAATCTCCTCCTCAGCTCTACTAAAGTTCTTTCAACCTCAAGACAAGTAAGCAACAGCTAAGGGATGTGCCTTTTCCTCCTCAATTCAATTTATAATTGTTTGAAAGGTTTTATTGAGTATTTGGTTTAATTTCACATCTAAACCCTAGATTCCCCAACATTATCCTTGTATTCACAATCCCTTTCATATACTCCCCTATACCTTCCTTCCCTCTCCCTAAACCTTTACATCCTATTGGAATTATGATGTATGTGTTGTACTTGATGGCAACCCACTTGTAGCAGAACAACTCACTTGTATATGGTAACTAGATGAATCTATAAAAGGGATATCAGATGTGACAGAATGTGATTAAATGCAAGGTAGCTTCAGATGTGATGAAATGTAGGGCAACTTCAAGGAATTAGTTCAGAAGGAAACTCACTTAGATGAAACGTCACAGTATACCAAGAAAACATCAAAGAATGACAGATCAATCTTCACAGAATGAAGAAAGAGAGGTATACACAGGTTCACCATTGACCAAGTCGTGTATACATGCAGATTAACATAACAAAAGATGCGTATAACATACACATGCACTTTCACAGAAAGGAAAGCACGTATACCTTGGAAAACTAAGTTTTGGTCCAAAGTATTTGGTCCATGGTATTTTGATCCATGGTATTGGTCCATGGTATTTGATCCGAGGTATTGACCCTAGGCATTTGATATAAGGTATTGGTCCTAAGTGGTTTTGGTCCATGGTATTGAGAAAGGCCTAAGACTATAAAAGGAGGAGAAGATCATTAGGCCAAGGTACTCAAGCATTGAATATTTGATGAAGAGTGAGATCTAGTATGCAAGTTATTAGGTTATGGTGCATTGCTGGATCTGAACCAAGGAGGAACATTAGCAGTTGATGGAGGATAAGATATAATGATGGATCGGGATCTTAAGGCATAAACTGAACTATCATTATGTGTTTTTGCTCATGAATATTCTAGATATGAATACTGACACATATATTATTCTCTAAATGATATGATCTGGGTATAACTGAATTCTGGTATAGCTACAGAATTATGAATTAATATTTGCAGATGTATACGCTGGTTGGTTTTAAGGAAAGCACATATACACACGGGTTAGGCACAACAAAGTAGCGTATACCTTATAATCTATGTTTTAGTTACTACTATTTGTTGTTGCAGTATTCTGGGTTCTGGCTTGGGTTCTGGTTACTGCATTCTGGTGATAGTATTCTGAAAGATCAAATTGATGGGTTGTCAAAGTAATTGATTTAGTTGTTTGTGGTTGGTTCAATAGGATATTGGTTAATGCATATATATGTGATGATTGAATGATGTTGTTGATGGATCTAGTCTGAAAGTTTATGAAACGTGGTCCCTGGAAGAAAGGAGAAGGTTGTAGCCTTCTCTAGGCCGGCACCTACGTACTAGTAAACATATCAGCTAGTACAAGAGCTAGGGGGTTGTAGCTCCCTTCCAGTGGAAGCTGGAGAACGAGAGAAGGTTGTAGCCTTCTGTAGGTAGAAGCCTGTGTACTAGTATAAGGTTGCACCAGTACAAAAATTGTAAACAATATTTTCTTATTATTAAAAGAATGCAGAGACGTTGCAGCAGGTGGTTTTCACCCACATTGGGTTTCCACCTTATATCTTGGTGTTTATGCCTGTTTCTTATGTGTGATGCTGTACTCTACTCTTACTGCACTGTCTAATGAATTTGTTGATATACTGATTAAAGTTCACTACATGATAATTTGGGTAAATCAAAAGATCTTTGCATATACATTGGTTTCATTAAGTATAGTTGCATATACATTCCAATTCACTGAGCTAAAGTAGCATATAAAAATCAATTTTGAAAATTAAATTATTTATCTGATAATACTGGTTCACCCCCCTCTCACTATTATTTCCAACAATTGGTTTCAGAGCAGGTCCTTCAGAAGAAGCTTGATCACTTGAAGGCAGATCCATCATCATGAGTAATCAAGAAAGTGGGGGATCCATTAGACCGCCAATCTTTGATGGGAGAAACTTTGTTTATTGGAAGGTAAGAACCACAACCTATCTTCAGTCTCTTGGAATAGATGTCTGGGAAATCGTGGAAGGAGGATTTCCATCAGCAATTCCCACAGATACGGCAGGTAAAAAGCAATATGAAACCAATGCCAAAGCTGTGAATACATTATTAGGAAGTCTATCACAATTAGATTTTGTCAAAGTTATGCAACTCAAATCAGCCAAAGAAATATGGGACAAAATCGTTCTAAGCTACGAAGGAGACTCTCAGGTAAAACGTGCTAAACTACAAGCTCTCAAAATTCAATATGAAACTCTCAAGATGCACAATGATGCAAGTATAGCTAGTTACTTCTTGCGTATAGACGAGGTTGTTAATTGCATGAAGAATCTGGCTGAAGAGATAAAGGAAGTTACCCTAGTTGAAAAAGTCTTAAGATCCTTGTCTACTAAATTTGAATCAAAAGTATTTGACATAGAAGACAAGCAAGATCTACAGACTATTACTATGACACAACTTCACAAAATCTTAACTGCCCTTGAGATGAGAAAAGGAGGTCCATCAGATATGAGAGAAGTTGCATTTAAAGCTTCAGCAAAAGGAAAAGAAGAACTCAATGAATCAAGACATATTTCAGAAGGAGAAGAAGAAGCAAA
Organism: Pinus taeda; assembly: GCA_000404065.3. Lineage (NCBI taxonomy): Eukaryota > Viridiplantae > Streptophyta > Pinopsida > Pinales > Pinaceae > Pinus > Pinus taeda. Next base: position 90,597 of record APFE031129757.1, read on the forward strand.
CTTTGTCAAGAACCTTCAACGGGGTTCTCGAAGATTCAGAGGTAAATTACCTTTCAAATGTTTTGCCTATGGTAGAGTCAATCATTATGCTGCCAAATTTCCTCATAAAGATAAATATGATAAAAGGAAGGAATCTTCAAAATGGAATAGAAAACAAAGTGTAAGTAAAAAGAGCTACTATACTTATGAAGATAGTGATGGTTTATCAAATAGTGACGAAGATGAAAACAATAATGACTATAGAATTCTGATGGCTTATGAAGATGATGATTTTTTGGATTTTTTAGATGAAGATGACCTTTATGAAGAAATCTCTAAACTTAAAATCTGTTTAGAAGAAAATAATATGATTATAGATACCTTGACATACCAACTTGCTGAAAGAGAAAAACACAATGAAAAACTAGAATGTGAAATTGTGGGTCTAAGAAAGGATCTTGAGAAAACAAAAGCTCTCAATCTCAGATTTGCTAAAGGATCAGAAACCTTAAATGAAATTATCAAAGTGCAACATTCTCCTTTGATAAAAACATGTCTTGGATATACTGAAGCAGCATCTCAATCACAAAAGCTGTCAACCTCCACTAAAAGCTATATTGATGTAGCAAGGAGCAGTGAACAGTTTGACAATTGATAGTAAAGGCATAAAGTAGATCACCAGGTAAACCAAGCTCAATTTACTTCAAGGATGAATAGAAGCCACAACCAACCTCAGGTAAATCGTACTCAATTTTCTTCAAAGATGAATATCAATAGAAACTACAATCACCAGGTCAGTAGATTTGATAATCGCAGGAACTTCTTTAATGGTCAATGTTTCTCATTTCATAATTTTGGACACAAAGCTGCTCAATGTGTTGCTTACAAAACCATCATGACTAGAGAATCAAGAAATTAAAGGAATGTGATAGGGTTCAAGAAAATTTCCTATAATAACTTTTCTCTACTTTAAAATGAAATAGAATGCTCAATCTATAACAACTTTGGCCATGAAGAATCTGAATGTAGGAGCAAATTTCAGAAAATATCTCAAAGGAGCAAACTCCATTGAATCCAAAAATATGGAGAAAGAAAGAACCACAAACAGAAAGATGTGGTATAGCCTTATATGCATAAGGACAAGAAAACCAGTGGTACATCGACAGTGGATGCTCAAAAGACATGACAGGTGACAGAGAAAAACTACACTCATATAATGCCTTAGAAAAAGAAAAGAGTGTCTTGTTTGGAAATGACACTCCTGCTGTCATAAAAGGTAAAGGCTCTGTTTGCTTAAAAAGAAAAAGTTAAAGATGGAAATGTTATGTATGTTGATGGCTTAAAACATAACCTATTGAGTGTGATTCAAATGTGTGATTAAGGAAATGAAGTAGTCTTTTGATCAAATGGATGTGTTGTTTGTGAGCTTGATATAAGAGAAACAATGATTAAAGGTACAAGAATGCCAAACAACCTATACATACTCAAGGGAGGACAACAAAAATGTTATCTAAGCAAAAGTGATGAAAATTGGCTAAGATTGGGACATCTAAGCTTTTCTCAAATAAGAAAAGCATGCAGATTCCAGGTTGTTCGAGATCTTCCAAATATCAACATTCCTGAAAATACTATATGCAAATCATGTCAATTAGATAAGTAAACCAGATCTTAGTTCATCGAAAAGGAAGGATCAGCTAGTAAGCTGCTTGAACTTGTTCATACTAATTTATGTGGACCATCAAGGAAAAAGTCACCTCATGGAGAAGAATAATTTATATTGTTCATTGATGATTTTTCCAGAATGTGTTAGATAGGTCTTCTAAAGCATAAAGATGAAGCATTTGAAAAGTTCAAAGCTTTTGTTGAAAATGAATCAGATTGCAAAATCAAATGCCTCAGATCTGATTGAGGAGGGGAATTTACCTCGGATGAATTCTTTGACTTCTGTGAACAACATGGAATAAAAAGGTAGTTCTCCACCGCAAGGACTCGTCAACAAAATGGAGTGGTAGAAAGGATGAACATAATTGTTCAACAAATGGCTCGTGCTATGCTAGATGAATATGGAACTCCTGCAACCTTCTAGGGTGAAGTTGCATTCGCCACTGTCACTATTCTCAACCAAGCAAATGTTCGGGTAAACAACACTGAAACTTCGTATGAACTTTGGTATGGTGAAACTCCTACGGTAAATTACTTCAAAGTTTTTGGAAGCAAGTGTTACATCAAAAAGACTGATGAAAAACTTGGTAAGTTTGAACCTAGAGCAGATGAAGGCATTCTTCTTGGCTACTCTTCCTGAAGTAAAGGATATAAATGTTATAACAAAAGACTTGGGAAAATTATTGAAAGTATTGATGTTGTAGTTGATGAAACATGCAAAAATCCAAAATAGATAAAAACCAAAGATCATGACAATGAAGAAGATGAGGATCATTTTCCCACATCAAATCAGAATGATTCTGAAGAAGAAACCAATGAAGCACCAAAAGAAGAGATAACGATAGAAGAAAAGACTCTGTCCATGTATGTTCAGAAAAATCATCCAGAAACTCAAATTTTGGGGGAAAAAGGGGCAGGTGTGCAGATAAGAAGAACTATTGCAGAAACCTCAAGCTATATAGCATTATTATCCTCCACTTAACCTCAAAATGTGAATGAAGCATGCAGAGATGGATCTTGGGTCAAGGCCATGAATGAAGAACTTGAACAAATTGAAAAGAATAATACTTGGGAATTAGTTCCTAGACCTCATGATAAGAATATCATAGGAACTAAATGGATATTCAAAAACAAGCTGAACGAAAATGGAGAATTTATTAGAAATAAGGCTAGACTTGTTTGCAAAGGATATGTTCAACAAGAAGGTATTGATTTTGATGAAACTTTTGCACCTGTTGCTAGACTTGAAGCCATAAGAATGTTTCTTGCTCTTTCTATTTTTCAAAAATTCAAAGTATACCAAATGGATGTAAAATCTTCCTTTCTTAATGGAGACTTAGAAGAAGAAGTCTATATTGAACAACCAGAAGGATACATTCTTGGAAATGATGCAAAAATTATATGCAAACTCAGAAAATCTCTCTATGGTCTAAAACAGGCTCCAAGAGCATGGTATTACCATCTTGATAAATATCTCCACCAACAAGGTTTTTCAAAGGGGTCAACAAATAGCAATCTATATACAAAGATGGACACTGATAAATTGCTAATAATTGTTGTGTATGTTGATGATATCATTTTTGGTAGCAATGAAGAATCCATGAGTCAAAATTTTTCCTCAGTAATGCAGCAAGAATTTCAAATGTCCTTGCTTGGTGATCTCACCTACTTTCTTGGTCTACAAGTTCAGTAGAATAAAGATGGTATTTTCCTCTCACAAACCAAATATCTCAAACAGATCTTGAGAAAGTACGGCATGGAAGACTCTAAACCAGTATGTACCCCAATGGTAACGGGATGCAGTCATAGCTCAAATGATGAATCAACAGCAATACATCAACCAACTTACAGATCCATGATTGGCAGTCTGCTTTATCTAATAGGTACCTAACCGGAAGTCATGCATGTAGTGGGAATAGTTGGAAGATTCCAAGAAAATCCTAAGGAAACACACCTTCAGGCAGTCGAAAGGATTTTCAAATATCTTCAAGGAACACATAACTTTGGTTTATGGTATCCTAGAGATACAAATCTTACACTTCATGCATATATAGATGTAGATTGGGCAGGAAGTGTTGATGATAGGAAAATCACAGTGGTGGTGCATTCTATATGGGTTCCAGGTTAGTGTCTTGGTTTAGCAAGAAACAGATTTCAATTGCATTATCTACAGCTGAAGTAGAATACATGACTACTGCATCTTGTTGCACACAACTACTTTGGATGATGCAAACCTTGCAAGACATTCAGATCACATGTACTCCACCCATATCCATTGCATGTGACAATACAAGTGCCATCAATATTTCAAAGAATCCAGTCATGCACTCCAAAACCAAGCACATACCCATCAAATATCATTTTCTATTTGAACGAGTGCTTGAACAAAAGATCAAATTGGAGTATGTTCCCTCCAAAGAACAAGTTGTTGATATATTCACTAAGCCACTGCCCAGAGAGACATTTGAATATCTCAGACAAAATCTTGGATTAGTTGTTGCATCATCCTGCTGTTAAATCCTTTCTTCTTCAGAGAAAGATGGTTATACGCAAGTTTCATGAAGCGTAGTCACATATATACATTGGTTTCTATGGGTTTAGTAGTGTATATGCTGGTTTGAAGAAAAGTAGTGGGCCAGACGCAAGAGAAAGGGGTTTGATATGGTTCAGTGAATTATCTGCTCTGCTTGATGATGGTTATATTTTGTTGATGACATATGGAAATATGTTGGCTCTCATAAGTTGTTGATAACTTGATATATATCTTATTGATGATGATGCCTTGAAAACTCTTCTGATATATGAAATAATAAGATCTGACAGTGAACATCTGTCACAGGTTCAGGGGGAGCATATGCTTCTAATAATGCATTGTTAGCATTATCTTAGAAGATCTTAGTGCAGCTTTTGTTTTAGGTGGAACAGGTTTAGGGGGAGAACATGGTTGCTAGTTTGTATGCTGATTGGTAGATGTTGTTGATGATAGTTGCTGATGACTATCATGGTCTTGTTTAAGATATTTGGTCTCTGTTATATATGTCATGTATATCTTTTAATGTAACGGTCATGAAAAAGACCTAATTTGTAACCCCACTATGCCTGGGATGGATTATGTAATGTTTCTTGTTTTTGTCATGTATAAACAATTAATATATCCCCACTCGGTTGGGTGGATGAGTCAAATTTGGTATATCCCCACTTGGTTGGGAGATGGATGTATGTATGAGTCATTGGTGATAGGAAGGTCATTTGTGATGTATGTATAGAGTCATGTTCTTCTTTTAGAACATCTTTTTGCAGACTTTGCTTATGCTCATGGGGAGCATGGACTTGATTAGGGGAGCTCAATCAACACACTTAAGCATATTAGAAAATTCAGTATGCACTTAAGGGGAGCATGACCCTTTGCCCTTGATGTCAAAGGGGGAGAATGACTTGGTATGGTTGTTGTTGCCATCAAGTCCAAAGGGGGAGATTGTTGGCTTTATGATGTATGTGTTGTACTTGATGGAAACCCACTTGTAGCAAAACAATTGACTTGTATATGGTAACTAGATGAATCTATAAAAGAGATATCAGATGTGACAGAATGTGATGAAATGCAGGGCAGCTCAAGATGTGACAGAATGTGATGAAATGCAGGGCAACTTCAGATGTGATGAAATGCAGGGTAGCTTCAAGGAATCAGTTCAGAAGGTAACTCACTCAGATGAAAGATCACAGTATACCAGGAAAACATAAAAGAATGACAAATCAATCTTCATAGAATGAAGAAAGAGAGGTATACGCAGGTTCACCGTTGACCTAGTCGCATATACACGTAGGTTAACAGAACAAAAGGTGCGTATAATGTACACATGCACTTTCATAGAAAGGAAAGCATGTATACCTTGGAAAACTAAGTTTTGGTCCGAAGTACTTGGTCCATGGTATTTTGATCCATGGTATTGGTCCATGGTATTTGATCCAAGGTATTGACCCTAGGTATTTGATCCAAGGTATTGGTCCTAAGTGGTTTTGGTCCATGGTATTGAGAAAGGCCTAAAACTATAAAAGGAGGAGAAGATCATTAGGCCAAGGTACTCAAGCATTGAATATCTGATGAAGAGTGAGACCTAATATGTAGGTTATTGGGTTATGGTGCATTGTTGTATCTGAATCAAGGAGGAACCTTAGTAGTTGATGGAGGATAAGATATAATGATGGATCGGGATCTTAAGGCATAAAGTGAACTATCATTATGTGTTTTTGCTCATGAATATTCTAGATCTAAATACTGACGCATATATTATTCTCTTAATGATATGATCTAGGTATAACTGGATTCTGGTATAGCTGCAGAATTATGAATTAATATTTGCAGATGTATACGCTGGTTGGCTTTAAGGAAAGCGCATATACACGTGGGTTAGGCACAACAAAGTAGCGTATACCTTATAATCTATGTTTTAGTTACTTGTTATAGACATATTTGGGCACTGCAACCCCAATATTATATGTCCATAAACCAAGGGCTTCTAAGTCCCTAAAAGTGTTGTTTCATACCCTAAAAGAACAAGGTCAGCTGATTACATCATCTCCTAGAAGTTCTCGATGAAAAACTGCTCAGAGCTAGTCAAAACTGGACCATCTCACCTGTTCCATGGTCAAAGTGCGATGCATCCAACCTAATGCACATGGGGGGTGCGATGCATACTGAAAATCCCTTCTATGGGGTGCGATGGGCGAGAGTAGACAAATGGCAGAGACAGTTTGCAAGGTGGATGATCATGGAATCTTCCAGAAACTTCTCATGTGACACTCGCCTCTTTGAATTCACCCAGGGATGAGTAAGAGATCATGAAATCTCCAAGAGGAATTGAGAACTATCAGAGAAATGGCACTAATAAAAAACCCAGAAGCTGACTCACCCACCTGCAAACATCTATATATGGATCCCTCATCCTAGAGATCCAGAGGCTGGAATTTTGCATCTTGTAAGGAATCGTTGTTTGTTTCTTTGTGGAACATCATAGTGTTGGGTGATCTAGCTTTTCATGAGGTGAAGAAGGGATTTCATGTTGGGAGGATGGTGCTGGGTCAGATCAATTGGTTGTAATCCTCTCTTCTACCACTTCTATCAATAAAGCTATTCGAGTTTTCCTCCATATTCTTGTATGTCTTTGAATCTCGAATTGATATATGCATTTGTATGATCAATATATATATGATCCTATATTGTTTATGATTATAGATCTCTATGCTTTGATGGTATTATGTTGCTTTGACTCTACAGGTGTTCTTTGAAGTAGGACAAATGAGGAAGGAGTGGCAAAGATTTGTCAAAGTGGAGAGGAAACAAGCAAGGAGCCAAGCGGAAGACTGAGGTTGGTACTCTCTACTTCTCTCTCATCTATTTCTCATAAAGGAAAACGCAAGTAACTTTAGTTTGTTTGTTTATAAGATATCTACCCATCTTAGTGGGACTAGCAGCTCTGAATGGACACTAGTTTTCCTGATAACAAAATGGTGACTCCATTGGGGAGCGAATAGCTTGTTTGCTTGTTTCTAGTTTGTTTACTTTATAATATACAGATGGAGCCTGAAGTTATGCCAGCTAGCCTTCGAACTGCTTTTGCTATGCAACTGCAAAGTAGATAAACATTGTTTTAGTCAATCTCTGGGTTATTTTATGAATTAAACATCTGACTTTCAAACATCCTAAGTGCCTTGGTGGTGGCTCAAGTAACCTCATTAGATCAGCCCCTATGTTTTGTATATCCTGACTATCATTAGCTCAGCCTAAATCCCTAAACTAAGCTGCAAACTATGGCCAAAAACCAAGTTAAAGTCTCATCCCTGGACCATTGCACTGTCTCCTTTTGACAGTCTAGATGCATCACACCTCCTGTGTGTTGTAGGTGAGATGCATCCCTATTTCCTTGTGTTACGGGTGAGATGATCAGATAAGACTATTTCTGCCTCCATATTTTGGTTTTTCTTCACTCTCTTCATCTTTATTCAGGAGTTTTTCTATCTGTGATCAATATACTATTGTTGAAACTCCCTTCCTTTGCATTATTCAGCCTCCATTGTATAAAGAATTGTGAATGTTTTTATGTGTTTTTCGCCATTTACAGTTCTCCTTTACAAACAGTAGCTTAATCGAACTGTCGTCTTTTGATTTGAAAGTGTCGCAAGTGTCATTTTCAGTCAAAGAAAAGAATCCTCCTCTTTTTGATAGTCTATTACACTAGTACTCTTGTATTTGATTTGAATTAATAGTATTTCAAGTGTCGAAAGCAGTTTTCAGTTCAAAATCGCAAAGTATCGTCCTTTTCTTCCTTTCATCTTTTGAAAAGAAAATTGTTAGTACTTTCACTTTGAAAAGATAATTCAGATTTGTACTTAGCATTCTTTCTATCATTCACACATTAAGAAAGCAAAAACCAAATACATGCATGTGCATTTGCATTTAGACTGCTTGTGGAGATTGATTTAGGACAATGCATTTTAGTGTGTGCTCTCTGCACTATGTTGGAAGAATTTCGCTTCTCTTTCCTTAGTAGCTAGAATTTTTCATTGCAAAAAGAAGAGTAAACAATTGTTTATCATCTTAGATTTCATATTTAGGAGTTGTATATCTACATCATGTGGTGAACCTTAAAGGCAAACTTCTTAAGAAAGATCAACTATAAAATAAATTTCAATGAACATAAAAACGCTTTGGAACCTAACGCACAACATTTAGAAGTCTAGGCTAGAGATGTATTCTGGCGTCGTAAAGCCTAGTAACTATCGCTTTCATCGTAGGTTGGTTGATTCCTCCTCTTTGAGATGACAAGTGCTAGTACGGACTTGTGCTCCCATGTACTGTTGAGTATATATTGGGAGACCACAATAGGCTATATCCTTTATTCTTAGGAAGCCGTGTCTTCCGCCCTATCAATCGCAATGCACTGAACACAACATTCAGGAAGATTGATTGCCGTACCGTTAAAAATATTATGCAGTTTTGCAATTGGTTTGGTAATCCTTCTATATAGATTTCAAGAGTAGTCATTTTCGTTCCTTTTTGGACTCATTAAAAGAAAAGGTCCATTTGAGCACTTGTCACTTCAGGCTCATTAAAAATTGAAGGCAACTAGAGTCATCTTTAGCTTTTTCTTGACTCTTAGAAATTGAAAAATCAAGTTGTGTCAAAGCGTCATAAAATTCATTTAATTTGGAATAAAATTTTCCCCTTTTTATTTTGAGTTGATCAAGTAATCCACAATCGTGGAAGAAAGTCAATCAAAACCCCATCATTCGCGGAAACTAACGAGTCAACCATCTTTGACTCCGGAAATGAAACCATTCTGGGCCAAGCGAACTTGTTTAACTGGGTCAAAGTCTCCTGGTTTGTTTGAAGCTTGTGTTTCAACATCCTCATAGACTCCGGTTACTCCAAATATTTCTGGTATCCCTGCCTCTACAGAAGAAGTTCCATAGTTACAAGAGGACATTATAACTGATCCTAATGTAATGGTAAACACTTCTATTCCTAAACCAACTCCATCTGGGGTTGATTCATAAGGTGTTGCCCCTCCAGTACTTATCGCTGCAGAGTCTATACCTTCTTTGGAACCATAAATATTTTACGGACCTGACGGTCTACCTCTTCCACTTAGACTAATTGCTATAGAAGAAATTACTTAGGATCTTCCATCCAGTACTCCATTGCATTTTGGAACTGGGATCCACTTATATCCTTCTACTTCAGAAGATAGTCTCCCTTCATCGCAAGTTCCTGTAGAATCACTAGGAAGTATTTTGGATAGACTCGATATGTTTGGACAACCATCAACATCTAGGACTGTGTCATCCAATACAAAAGTGGTAGAACCACTTGCCACCACTCCGACAATGTTCGCTAGTATACCATATGTCCCAACTAGCTCTCAATCACTAGAGAAAGTCCACCCAGGGATTGTTTCGACAGTATGGTCTATTCCTATTTGTTTGTCTGGAATAATATCTGGAATTTCTTATGTTGAGTCTTAGCAAATTGATCCTTCGCAATAGTATCAATTTGGGCAGTCCAGTCTCCAAAGGCCAATCTTTCCTTTAAGCACTGGATTGTCGCCATATGGGGGTAGTATGCCCTTTCATTGTTCCCTCTAGGAGAACAACCATATGAGAGTTCACAACATAATTTGGGTCAAGCTAGAATCACATCCAGTGGTTGGGTGCCAATATTGCCTCAACAACCAAGAGTTGTATACTCAATGCAAACAAGTCTACCTGCGTTGAATATCCCCACTACACCGGCTATTGTGACGGTGCCGCAAGTACAAGCGTTGCCTTTTGTATGCCAACCTCAAGTTTCTCAGGTCATAATACAACAACCTCTTGTCTCCACGACACAACCACAATCGCCAATTAGTGGCTCCTTAACTGGAGCGACTCAGGCTCAAACGGGTATTATTACCCCTCATCTTGATCATATAGCCAGTATTGGACAATAGCAAATGGCTTCACAACCATGGCTGGTACAATATCAACAACCACAATTCCAACAAGCTTACCGAGGACCTGAGCAATAAAGCTTTGTGGGTAATGGCCAGCCGTATATTCAAAATGGTCACCATCAATCATATCATAATGGTTATGCCCATTAACCTTATCAAAGTTATCAGCATCATATACATTATGCTGGTATGCAAAGGCCCACTTCTCAGGTGATCCCATCTTATCTTGGGTATGCTTTGCCAAACCTGAATCAACAGTTGCCCTTCGTAGCAACTTTAGAATTACTAGATCTGAATCGGCTAACAAATGATCCAAGTGTTTATGCCCTGTGGTGGCCGACGATTCCTCATAAACTTCCGTCAGATATCCTAAATTCAATGGAAATCCGGGTGAAGATCCATCGAATCATGTGATGACCTTTCATCTGTGGTGTTCATCCAACACTCTCAATGATGATTCGATTAGGCTTCGCCTTTTTCAGTGAACGTTAACTGGTCTGGCAACAAAATGGTACATCGAATTTCCTAGAGCTTCATTCGATAACTTCAGTTCCCTTGCCACCACCTTTTTAACCCAATTTTAGTTACCGATAAGGTATGAAACAGGAACGGAGCTTCTTACTAATTTTAAGCAGATGACAGCCACTCACATATCTGATCATATTCATGAGTGGCAGCGTCGTCGTCGAATGGTAAAAACATATTTTCCTGATTAGCTCCTAGCTGAATGGTTTATTGAGTCATTGTTACATTCTATTACAGAAGATGTGGCTAAAGGGGGGGTTGTCACTGAAGAGCAAGTCATCGCTCATGCGCAATATCTAGACTTGATCTATACTCAGTCTGGCACGCTCTATGACAAAATCCCTGATGCTCCTAGACCAGAGTTTTCCGTTCCTCCTCCTAAATCAAACAAAGACTCTCATGCCGGCGACGGCGTGATAAGCACTACAAGCATAAAAACTGCAAAGGCTACATCTAAGAAATCCCGCACAGTTTCCAGTCAAAATGCAAATGAAGAACTTCTTGCCTCAGAGGTTAATGTCGTGTCGACCGACAAGGGCAAAGAATCGAAGCAACTAGGGGGCAAGAAGAAAGGGAAAAGCAAAAAGAAGAAATAGGACGACGCGTCTCTAGAAAAATCTTCTGCAAACCCTTCTAGGAAAAATAAACCTCCTTCGCCATGTCAGATATGCGATGAGGACCATTGGATAAGAGATTGTCCACATAAACCTGAGATTAAGAAGTTCTTCAGAAACTCAAAAACCTCAGTGGTATTGACTGATCCTTTTCTGAACCTAGAAACCAATCTGGTTGCTAGCGACAATGCTTCCCCATCCCAAGTGCTTATGTTGTCCATTTCAAAACAGCAAAATGATGCTTTGATATCGACAAGGAATAAAGATTACGGGAATCCACAGATATCGAACAACAAGGCTACTAATCAACCTAGTAGTTTGACAACAACTTTGACCGAAGTTGTGCCACCCATCATTACTGAGCTAACGATAAAGCCGCCAAAAGGAGTATTACACAAATTGACATTTAATCCTCATGCCAGAGCAACACAGAATTATAATATAGTAGAAGACATGGCCTAATCGCTGTCCGCTATGTTGACACTTGAGGTACTACAAAATTTCCCCTCCCGAAAGCAGGCTCTATTATCAGAAATAGGTGGGATTGACCCAGCGGATTCCAATCTCATGGATTTTAATCATAAAGGATATGAACCTCAGTTACCAACTCAACTCGCTTTCTTCATTCAAGTGAAAGCCCTCAGCAAAACTATTCATCGAACAATTATTGATGAGGGGGCATCTAATGTATTATGTCAATGAGTTGCTGGAAAAAATTAGGATCACCACCCTTGTCATGATCGTTAACGACATTAAAAGATTCGATGGACAGACATACACCCCATACATGATTTTAAGTAACTTGCAAGTTGAACTGGGGGTCAAAACAGTAGAAATTGATGTTGAAGTTATCCATGGAAACCTCGATTACAACATCCTATTGGGAAGGCCCTGGATTTATGCTATGGTTGTTGTTGTGTCGACATACTTCAGAAAGATTGCATTTCCTTTTTAAGGAGGAATTACAATTTTCAACCAACAAATCGTTCTCCCCAATAGTTCAGAATTTACGGGAAGCATTCCGATGATCCATGGAAGCTCTCAATCGCTTCAAAATATCTGAGTAGGCCTGTTAAAAGACCCTCCATTGATGGGTACTTTTTCCCTACCACCTCCAAAAAATTTGGCGGAAGTGGCCATGGTGGGAACCTGCAATATGGTATCTTCTATTCAAAGGATTTCCGAACATGATATTAACATGGATCATTTCCAGGTATTGCCTCCAAGCCCCATAGAAATATTGTAGCAATCAATGTTCTCGACTTGGGCGGAAAACCCAAAGCAACGTTCATCGAGCGTTTGGGTAGATAGGTCTAAGGAATATGGTACCTCTTTATATCCTTCGTCACATGTACATTATACAGATGAAGGAATCGTTCAGTCGATGATGATAGGGGAGGCACCATTGGGAATATTTCCACCATTATTCCAATCTTCCGGATTACATTGAAGATTCTTCCAGCGACCTTAATCATCCTTCAGTTTTTGATTTCCTATCAAATACTATAAATACGGTGGATTCCGAACAAAATCGATCCAATATTAAAGAAACTATCGCCATAAATATCTCAATCAAACCAGATGCTGTAGAGAATATTCATGTCGACATCTTATTCTTCATCAGAACTGGAAGTATATTACACTCTCTTTCGTGAGTTCAGAGATTTCTTTGCATGGTCATATGAAGAAATGCCAGGCATTGACTCGAGCATAGTTGAACACGAAATTAAGATGTATCCAGATGTCAAACTGGTACGACAACGTCTTCGGCAGGTGCACCCGAAGAAAGCCACTGCCATTAAGGCAGAAGTTGAAAACCTTTTACATGTTGGTTTCATTTACTTAGCTCCTCTAACTGATTGGGTATCGAATATTGTTCCTGTGACAAAAAAGCAAGGAAAAATTAGAGTGTGCGTCGATTACAGGAATGTAAATCAAGCTTGTCCAAAGGAAAACTACCATACAACCTTCATCAATTAGATAATTGATGAATGCGCCGGATGCAAAATATTTTCGTTTATGGATGGATTTTCTGGGTATAATCAAATAAATATCCGCCTACAGGACCAATCGAAGGCTGCATTTATTTGTCCGTGGGGCACATTCAAGTACCACAAGTTACCTTTTGGTTTAAAGAACGCAGGGGAAACTCTTCAGTGGGCAATGGATTATGCCTTCCATGACATCAAGAACATTGTTCAACCATATATTGATGATCTTCTGACTCATTCACGAAAGCGGACCGATCATCCACAGAATTTGAGAGCTATATTTCTACGTTGCCGACACTACAAGATACGACTCAATTTACAGAAATGTGTGTTTTGTGTCGGTTCTGATTGTTTGCTTGGTTTTGTGGTTTCAAAGGATGGGTTTTTTCTTGACCCATGTAAGTTTTAGGAAATCATCGATATGCCTCCACCTTCAAATTTGCTTCAGATTCAGAAACTCCAAGGGAAAGCAAACTTTCTGAGGAGGTTCATTCCAAATTACACCAAAATTGCTAAAGGTTATATGTGTCTATTGAAAAAAGAAGTTCCCTTCAACTGGGATCAGGTTGCGCAAGATTCCTTTGATGCTCTGAAGGAACCCTAATAAAAGCATCATTAATGTACGCTCCTGACTATAAAAAAGACTTTAACTTGTATCTAGCTGCAACAGATATGACCATCGCAATGGTTTTAGTTCAAGGAGACAATGGAATCGAACATCCTGTCTATTATTTAAGTAGAAAATTAAATGATATAGAAAGCAAGTACTCCTACATTGAAAAGCTAGCTCTCGCAGCTGTTCAAGCAGTACAGAGATTTCGACACTATATCCTCTTTCACAAACTACCATTTTGTCAGATTGCAACCCAATGACTTACATCTTGTCGCGACAGTTTCTTGGGAGAAAATATTTGAAAGGGATAGCTATTTCCAAGAGTTTGATCTAGAATTCGTAAAATCCAAATCAAAGAAATCTCTAGTTTTCATGGAGATACTATGCGACTTCCCATCGTCATCCAACGATTCAACATCCAAAGCAACAATCATGGATGAATCTTTGTTTCTGATATCGTCGAGCGATCCGTGGTATGGAGATATAATCATCGATCTCAAAACCCAAACATATAGGCCTAATACCTCTCGCTCAGAACAACAATGTACTTGATACCAAGCAAAAGACTACATGATCGTCGGTGATACACTTTACCATCGTGGTATCAATACAATTTTGCAAAGGTGCCTGACCCATGAGGAGGCAGAAAAAGTCCTAAATGACTGTCATTAAGGTGCATGTGGGGGGCATCAATCTGGTTATGCTACAACACAAAAGATTTTACGAGCAGGTTACTTCTGGCCAACAATGTTCAAAGATTGCATAATCACAGTCAGAAGTTTCCATGCTTATCAAATATTCGACGACAAAACCAGAATACCACCCGCACCTCTGCATCCAATAATTGTTGTTGGGCCATTTTCCAAATGGGGCATATATTTCATGACATGTAACCCCACTTTGGCTGGGGGGCATGGGTATATCATAGTCACAGTTGACTATTTTACGAAATGGGCTGAGGCGATGCCTACATTGAACAACAACGGTGAAATGACTGTTTTTTTCTTTTTCAATCATGTAGTCTCCAGATTCGGTGTTCCACAAGCTATAGTCACAGATCATGGATCGCATTTTTGTAATCACATGATGGTTGAATTGGATGCCAAATTAGGACTGTCCCATGACAGCTCTACTTTGTATTATTCGCAAGCTAACGGGTAAGTTGAGGCGATCAACAAAGTCTTGAAGCGCAGGCTGCAAAGGATGATTGGAGTCCATAAATGGAGCTGGCACCTAATACTATACTTGGCCTTGTGGCATACAGGACATTGGTGAGAAATGCAACTGGATTTACACCCTTTCAGCTGGTGTATGGCCTGGAAGTAGTCTTACTAGTTTAGTGTGAAATTTCATCTCTTAAGCTCGCAGTCGACCTTCTCCCCGGAACTTCGAAGGAAGAGGCTCGTTCCTTGGAATTAATCCAACTGGATGAAACCCATCATGATGCCACCTTGGCTAATGAAGCACATAATAAATGAGTCAAGGCACAGTTTGACAAGAATGTCAAACCCCGTGTCTTCTCAGAAGGCGACCTGGTCTTACTTTACGATTAGGAATCTGATAAATTGGGAGCAGGTAAGTTCCAGTCTTTGTGGATGGGTCCCTATATTGTTAAGCGTGTATTAGCAAAAGGAGCCTACGAGCTAGTAGATTACGATGGGATTCCACTGTCGCAACCTCGAAACGGGTTGTACCTTAAGCGTTACTATGCTTGACTAAGCGTAGTAATCTCTTCATATGCTTTTGTTACATTTTTGTTTTCGTTAAGAGTGATCGTTTTGGTTAGGTAATCCACTTTTTCATTTGTTGCATATGTCGAACCTATTGGAATCATTTGTTGGATACACCGACGGAGCAAGTCATAGTACGCGGAACCTATCTTCTGCAGCCTAGGCCATCTTTGATCCAAGCGACAAGTTAGTGAGTTTCAGAGGGGTATGTATTGGTCGGTCAACGAAGAACATCGCTGAATATAGTGCATTGATAGAGCTCCTCTCTGATGCCATCGCACATGGCATATGCTTACTGGTCGTCAGGCTAGACTCACGAATTGTCATTCTACAGCTTAATGGTATCTATTCCGTTCCTAAGGGTCAAGATTTTAGAAAGGCAGTTTGATTCTATTCAATATCAGCACATTTCTAGAAACTTAAACAAATTAACTGACTCATTAGCAAATTATGTGTTAGATAGACATTTGCAACATTTATAAAAGAAATGCATTTCATCAACATTTTCATCAGGATCATATAACTTAACCAAAATAAAGCTTCGAAAATAAAAAATATATATAACTGTTTATAGTTTTTCACATAATGTTCTGTGTCCAAGACAAAATCGGTCATATGACCCAAAAACTCAAAAATTCAAGGAAGCACCCTAAACTAATGGTGCTGGTGATAACAAGTCACTGCCTGTGCAATCATGCGTAAGAGCCTAGTCCATCGGCGCGGTATGCCAGTTGTATGGTGCTGTAATCTTAGAGGTAACTCGTCGGTCCTCACATTTAGGATACCGAGGGTGAGGCCCTCGATCTGGTCCTACAATACTACAAGGGTCTCGGCTACATCCAGATCACAAAGGACAACCCTCCCTACAGCCTCTCCCACTAGAATGACAGCTACTACTCTCAGGCGCACTGCTGGTCGCACTAGTCCGATATCTGCACGAACACATGAGTTTTGATTAGTCTTGATAATATTTAAAAAAAAGCACAAGAACATTATAAAAGCAATGAACAGAGATATGGTCAGAGATTTTTACCTATGACACCCCACTGCTCGCTAGCCAGTAGCACCAAATCTGGCTCACCCCGGAAATCCATCCTGGCATATGGATACTTGGCATAAACCATCTGCTGATGGTTGAACCACTCAAAGAAGACATCAGAGAATGAAACCTGTGATTGACCAACATGTATGGCCATAAGGTCAACCCTCTCTGCATCCGTGGCTCAGTCGGTGGTGGCATGCCGAGTGAAATGTATTGTGGTTGCATCAGTGGGATCTTCTCTAAGGCAAAAGCGGTCAAAATAGAACCATAACGAAAGTTCTTGGATCTTCCGTTTTTCACCTTGGTAAGCTACTCTTTTATCACCAGAAGTACTGCATCGCACCTGTTGAATACCTTTTGTTCAAGGCATTCCAAGGCATACTGCATATAGGACCTGTTGGCTAAGTGAAGAGCCATGCTGCCAGCTAATCTAGAAAAAGTGAATAAGATAGTCCTTAAGGAAAAGTCAGTGACATCTCTAATACTGATCTTGTCGTCCCTACTCGGCTGAGATCCATCTCTACAGTATTGGTGAATATAATCCCTCACGGATTCGCCCCCACGGGCAGAACCTGATAGTGAGAGAGCGGCACCACGCCTCGATAAACCGGTCAAAAAGTAGATGTCCTCAACAATCAAAGGGATGGATTTGCCTCTAATCTAGAACACTTGGTTGGTAGGATCCCATGAGTCGAGGAAATATTGCAACAAGTTGATTTGTTGCCTCATGCTAGATATGCAGAAAAACTTGAGCAAGCCACAGTTCCGCAATGCAGTTACCATACCTGGATCATGTAAGGCAACCATGTCCTATTCTTCATTCTCATGTTCACGCCATGTAATGACCATCTTGCTCCGATGAATCTCTAAAAAACAAACAAGAGAAGAATTAGGATCTTGATTTGGCAAAAAACAGGTAAAATTTCCATGAAAAATCAGTGCAAAAACTTTCCTCCTTGCGCCCATCGCAGCCTAGCTATGTATTGGGTGAGATGCATACTGACTGGCCAATGGCCAGCGCAGTATGCATTGCACCTTTCAATATATACTAGGTGCGATGGGGAGAGAACAAAATATTCAGACCCCAGAGGCTCAGAAAAGTAGGAAAACATGCACAAAACCAAAGGAAAGAATGCAATTGAAGAGCTTAGGTTTAGCTCCTACCTAGTCCAAACGGTGCCGAAAATTGTCCACAGAATCTCCCAAAATCAACTAGTGAAAATCGAGAGGGAAATGCACCTCTAGAGCTCCAACAATCCCGAATTTGAATGAAATGGTAAAATCATAGGTAAAAACTACTTTTATGTTATTACTCACGTAATTCAAGTAAGACGTTAGTTTTTTAACTCATTTTCGAAGCATGTATGTACATTTCTAATCATTTTGATGGAGCAATTGAACAGGTTGTACGAACATCAAGAGAACATAGCGTTCGTGGTGAATCGAACATCTCTGACAATTATCGCGAGCAGGTTTACGCGAAGTTCAAGCTCGTTAAAAAACAAACCTAGCAATGAGCATATGTTCCACCAGAGTTTAAGCTCATTCAAAAATGAACCCACCTTTGGTAAATAACCATTGCGATTGCATTATTGTCAGCTCTCGAGCTTTGGTCGTGTTCTTGCCATCACCTTCACTCTTTTTTAGCTGATCATACGCCTCCATTTGATTGTTTACCCCTTTTGAGGAACAGCTGCGATGAGTGATCCTATTAGCCACCTTCTTTACACTGTCGTGATTGAAAAGTTCCAAACCTTACCTAGAACCAGTTGCTATCCAAAATCATCACTTGTTCCTCAAAAAACGAATCTCCTTTAATCTGACTCGTAAAATATGAAAATATTGCCGAGCAATTAACCTCTACATCTTGTTAAAGTGATTGGGAGTGCCATCCCTCCTATAGATTTTAATATTTTTGGACCTGAGGGATTATTGCACAAAAATATCGAGCGCTTGTCTTGTTCAGCTCGTTAAAACTATCGAAAAGTCATCCCTTTCATATTATTTTATACTTTTTCAGACTTAAGGGATTATATTGCCAAAAAGGATTATTGGAGTTTCCTTTCCATCTCTTTTCAAACTCTCTAAAATTGAAAAGGACAGAGTTATATTTGTCGTTAAACTCATTAAATCAATAGCGACAAACTTGTCCATGCAGACAAGAACGAGTTTCACTGTCGCTAGACTCGTTAAAGCATAGCCACAGGTTTTCCCAAAGGGAAAATTATAGAACAAGCATATGTTATCCTCCTCAAGCTTGACAAAAATAAAGAGGTATTGGTAAAAAATGACCGGGGAAAAATTGGGAAGAAAACTTGAAGAAACTTTATTGGTAGCAAGTCACTCTTGAACATGACACTTTCACTCCATCACCATGATTGAGTCAGGTTGGGTTATTCTGTTCACTGGTCATATCACCATTGGTCCACCGTACCATCCATTTTTTGGGTTAATGCTACCAATCCATTTCAGCTGCCGATATTTTCAAGAGAATTCGCTCAGAGAATTCACCAACCCAGCTTGTGTCTCATCCGCTGCAATACCTTCACCCTTCATTCTTTCATGACCGCCACCCTGAACCTTGTATCATCAGATCGTTTTCACCTCCACAAAATCATTTGCTCTGTTTCGTGTCATAGATGTGGGATTCATTAAGGCCCTCCTACGATGGGTCACTTGTCAACATCGGCTCATTATCCAAGAAGTTGACTTAGGAACAACCCTTTCAGTACTTTGAAGCTTGCATGCCTCAATGGCAAGTTTCTCACTTCCGACGACCAGTTTACATCAATGTCCTTCGACCAAAAGATTTTACGTGGTGTTCGACATCGACTCATGTATTCACACCACGTGAATTGTACTGTAGTACCTTGAGGGTCATTATCATTATCAGTGATTCCTCTCGCACCTATTAACAACTTACATCATTGGCTGGTAATCAGGCGATGTCTTTCCATGTTCGACTTTAGAACATCTTTTCACATGGATCGACTTGTACTTCGGGTGAAGATTGAACGAGTTTGAAGACACTTGATGGATGACACCGATATATTTAGGAAAATAAAGACATCAAATGTACATCATAGCTGCATAGATAATCATCCAAGCTAAGGGATGATGGCTCTACCAGAATCATCAGTCTACCATACAAACGGTTATTTGTCGTATGTACATGAAAATGAATTTATAAAAACTGAGCATGGGAATGCCCACCTCAACTAGATCATGAAAATATTATGAAGATAATGTATTGTATTGTATCTTATTACAGCTCACCTTCCAGTTCAAAAAACCTCGGATCCTCATGATAAAGCATTTCACCCGACATCAAAAGATTTACGACCTCATGCTTTAGGGGGCAACTATTATAGACATATTTGGGCATTGCAACCCCAATATTATATGTCCATAAACCAAGGGCTTCTAAGTCCCTAAAAGTGTTGTTTCATACCCTAAAAGAACAAGGTCAACTGATTGCATCATCTCCAAGAAATTCTCCATGAAAAACTGCTCAAAACTGGTCAAAACTGGACCATCTCACCTGCTCCATGGTCAAAGTGCGATGCATCCCACCTAATGCACACGGGGACTGTGATGCATATTAAAAATCCCTTATATGGGGTGCAATGGGCGAGAGTAGACAAATGGTAGAGACAGTTTGCAAGGTGGATGATCATGGAATCTTCCAGAAACTTCTCCTGTGACACTTGCCTCTCTGAATTTGCCCAGGGATGAGTAAGAGATCATGAAATCTCCAAGTGGAATTGAGAACTATCGGAGAAATGACACTAATAAAAACCCCAGAGGCTGACTCATCCACCTGCAAACATCTATATATGGATCCCTCATCCTAGAGATCCAGAGGCTGGAATTTTGCATCTTGTAAGGAAGTGTTGTTGGTTTCTTTGTGGAACATCATAGTGTTGGGTGATCTAGCTTTTCATGAGGTGAAGAAGGGCTTTCATGCTGCGAGGATGGTGTTGGGTTAGATCAATGGGTTGTAATCCTCTCTTCTACCACTTCTATCAATAAAGCTATTTGAGTTTTCCTCCATATTCTTGTATGTCTTTGAATCTCGAATTGATATATGCATTTGTATGGTCAATATATATCTGATCCTATATTTTTTATGATTATAGATCTCTATGCTTTGATGGTATTATGCTTCTTTGACTCTACATGTGTTCTTTGAAGTGGGACAAACGAGGAAGGAGTGGCAAAGATCTGTCAAAGGGGAGAGGAAACAAGCAAGGAGCCAAGCGGAAGACTGAGGTTGGTACTCTCTGCTTCTCTCTCATATATTTCTCATAAAGGAAAACACAAGTAACTTTAGTTTGTTTGTTTCTAAGATAGCTACCTGTCTTAGTGGGACTAGCAGTTCTGAATGGACACTAGTTTTCCCAATAACATTACTGTTGTTTATTGTTGCAGTATTCTGGGTTCTGGCTTGGGTTCTGGTTACTGTATTCTGGTGATAGTATTCTGAAAGATCAGATTGATGGGTTGTCAAAGTAATTGATTTAGTTGTTTGTGGTTGGTTCAATAGGAGATTGGTTAATGCAGATATATGTGATGATTGAATGATGTTGTTGATGGATCTAGTTTGAAAGTTTATGAAACGTGGTCCTTGGAAGAAAGGAGAAGGTTGTAGCCTTCTCTAGGCCGGCACCTACATAGTAGTAAACATATCAGCTAGTACAAGAGCTAGGGGGTTGTATCTCCCTTCCAGTAGGAGCTAGAGAATGAGAGAAGGTTGTAGCCTTTTGCAGGTAGAAGCCTGTGTACTAGTATAAGGTTGCACCAGTACAAAAATTGTAAACAGTGCTTTCTTATTATTAAAAGAAGACAGAGACGATTGCAGCAGGTGGTTTTCACCCACATTGGGTTTCCACCTTATATCTTGGTGTTTATGTGTGTTTCTTATGTGTGATGCTTTATTTTTCTCTTATTGCATTGTCTAATGAATTCACTGATATACAAATTAAAGTTCACTACATGAAAATTCGGGTAAATCAAAATATCTCTGCATATATGTTGGTTTCTTTAAGTACATTTGCGTATACACGCTAGTTCACTGAGCTGAAGTAGTGTATACAAATCATTTTTGAAAATTAAATTATTGATCTAATAATACTAATTCACCCCCACTCTTAGTATTATTTCTAACACATCCATCACTCTCTAAACCTTTGTCCCAAAACCCTAAACCCTAGGTGATATAATTACCTAGGCTCCCGAACCCCAACCCTCATATCCATCATAAAAATACTCCTTATCCCCTCCTCCGTTACATAAATTCCAACAACCTAATACCTCCCTAGGGTTTGATATTAAAATACCGTGGCAGAAGCAGAAAATAGACCATACAGTGAGGCAGACCTAGAACTAGAGGTTTGAAAAAAGCCTTGGAACTTAAAGGGCAAAGGCAAAGAGAGATATTTGATGAAGCTATGCTTGATGATCATATGATCAAAGAAGACAAGGAAGGTTAGCTTCAGGCCATCAATGATCACTTGGAGAAGTTATTGAAGAAATGTAAAAAGGAAAAAGTCGAAACACTTGCAAAGGCTTCACTCTATGCCTAGATACACCAAAAATCAGCTTCTTGACCAATTTTGAATACTCTTGGCACATTTTAGCAAATATTGTCTTTTTCTGTGTTTTTGAGTTAATTTTATATCAACAGCTTGGTCAAACGCACTGTGCCCTAGGCGATCAGCACTTTTTGGAGGCACTTGTTGGAGGAATGGCCACCACCATTGGATTTAGAAGGCCCAAGATAGTAAGGAAAACCATGTTTCCAGCCTTGGAAGGTAGAACTGGTTGGTGGAAAAGGAAAAAAACTAGCAAAAATTCACATTTCTACCTCATTTTTGGACCAGGTGCTGCGCGTTTGACCAGTCTTGGGAGAATCCATTTTTGGAGGGTCAGATCAAGAACATTTTGAAAACTGAAGATAGATCTAGAAACTGGATAGGATAATATTTCCAACGAGCTATCCTAGGCATAATTTGGACATCCGAAAGGCAGTCAAAAGTGGGTTTTAACAAGGTGCTACACACTTCCTTCAGGCTCTGCGCGTTTGACATTGGCGTTGTGCACTTGATAGGCAACTAACTTCTTCATTGTTTCTCTTAGAAAATACTTTTCACCTCTGGGATTTTGATTTTTCACTGATGTAATTCATAACTATGGTGTAATTAAAGTGTATTTTTGTTACCTAGGGTAGATACATCAGTTGAATGGCCTAAGTGGCATGTAATGAATTAGTTTGCTTCATATTAGGGATGAGTCAATTTGACCACCCTAGTCTTTAGCTATCGGTTTAGTCTTTTGTGAAACTGCACCTCCTCTCATGGATTCAACCCTTGAGGCTAGGATTAGTTGTTTTGAGAACTATATCATGTAGTTTCTCAGTCATTTTACTAGTTGGACTCAGTGTGGATGCTTAGAGCTTGATTGTACATCTTTGTAAGAAGTTTGGCAGGAGATTAATAAGGATTATAGCTATTTTTATGGGATCCCTATGGTATGGAGTTTTAGTACAGTTTCTTCTTCTGTGATTATATGTTTATATGTTTTATGTATGCCATCAATCATTTCATTTCTTCTAGTTGAATGTTTTCAAGTTTGATAGGTAGAATCCATTGTATCAGTGCTTTGCCTTGGGAAACCATTCACCATTTCATGTTTTTTGCAGTCCAAGAAGGATCCATGATTGTCACATGCCCTTCTTAGCTTATCACCAGTCTAAAAATTCTCACTTCATCAAGCCCTAGAGTGTTAAATTCTATGCCTACCTTGCCCTATAGAAAACCCTTCATTTCTGACCTAATTTCCTAGTCCTAAACTGCCCATATCCTCCTGATCTAGCAAAACCCCTACAAAATCCAATCAAAAATTTCATGCTACTATACCTAACCTAAAATCCTTTACCTAATCTAGTCATCTTGACTGAGATCCTTATGGAGAGAGCCCTCTCCTGGCCTAGTAGGGCTAGCTACTTGGCTAAGCTTGGTTTGTGGTTACCTTGGCATTGGCTACCTTCAGCCTGAGGTCAATCTAAGTGATAACATAGTGGTGAACATACTGGGGAACACAGTTTTATGTTCCTCAGCAAAATGTATCAAGTTTAGATCTAATTGTTGATGGTGGACAACGATCAGACACCAAAGGCTGAAATAATTCACCTGGCGACTCTAAATCAGTTTCGAGATCAGATCCAAGGAATCCAGTGGAGGATGAACCTGACCAGCAGAAACATGAAAGAACAATATGGAAAGATCATGTATTCAAGTTGGAATTTCATCCAAGACTTTATGTTCTTTGTTATAAATTATTTCTTCCCTTTTCCCGAGAATGTCAAGAAGGCTTTACAAAGTATATTGTATCCAAGAAAAGCTCCTAGACATGCATGTGATTCTTTCCCTTTGAAGATTGTGAATAAAAAATATTTGCATGCCTTTGATCTTGATCAAGACCCTTCTTCTGAATCTTATGATGACCATCTCCAAACTGATGAGCCTCAAGAGACCAAGACTGATTCTACAACTTCTATATATACTCCTATACCCTATAGAGTTCCAGATAGATACAAGCCTCTGATTTTACCTCCTATATCCCATCCTTTCCCTAAAAATCATTACCTATATCTACCAAGATTTGATGGTGAATGTGACAACATCATTGATGAGATACATGTACTAAATTTTGAGTCTTTTCTTGACTTTTTTGATGTTGATGAAGAGAATGTCAATATTAGGCTTTTTTCTCTTTCTTTGCAAAGCAAAATCAAGAGTTGGTTCAAAACCCTGCCTGATGCAAGCATCTTAGATTTCCAGCAGTTCGTCAAAGTCTTCCTTGACAAGTGGTGATCAGGAAGAACCCTTTCTTGATTCTAGAAGAGTATAATCAGCTGAAAAGATAGCCAGCGGAAATAGTACAACAATTTTCTGCCAGATTTAACCAAGTCTATTTTTCGATGCTTGCTAATATAATGCCTCCTCCTCTATCCGCTTTCTGGCACTACCTGGATGCCTTTGATCTGGAAGAGTTTCAGCTGAGGGAAAGGAACCTGGAAACACTTGAAGAGATGCAAAATAGTGTAGTAGATGTAGAGGATAATCCGTTGATCATAAGGGAAAAGTTGAAGGAAAAAAAGAGGAAGAACATAGAACTATAGGAATCGACATCTTTAGAGGTAAAGCTCGACATTTTGGTAAGAGCAGTGGAAAAGATGATGTAAAAGATAACCACAAGGCATGAGATGTTCAAGACCATGGCTTGCTAATTGAAGAAGAAGAAGTGGCTAATCCAAAACATTTTCTTTCTTATCCCAGTTGTCATAGATCTGATAATGATTGTTTTATAGATCATCTTGGAGAAGAGAGATCTATTGATATAACATGTATGCTTGATGATTTGTTCTATAATGATCAATTTGCCTAAGTTTGATTAGTATGATGATGATTATGTTCTCCAAATAGAAGCTAGTCTTGTAGACAAATCAACAACTGGTTTGTGGAAGGAGGAAGTTCACTTTAAGCAGTTCGAATACAATGATCAGTCGTTGCATATCAGCTATGGAGTGAGGAGGAAAGTGCGGAAAAATTTGAAGTAAGTGAAGAATCTTTGCCTCTTTGTTTTACTTCATTTCAGTTCATCAGAGACAAATTTCATGCAATCGTAAGTCAATCATCGATAAGTTTTGATCTTGACCATCTAGAGGGTAATCAAATCCTTGTTCAAGACTTCTCATATATAGATTTGTAGTCCCCAAATTCCACTGAATGTCAGGTTGCAGATGAAGACTTGGAAGCTAGAACATATGATCAAATGATGCAAGATGATTCCGTACCACTATTTTTTGAATCATTTCAGTTTTTGAAGGGAATTTTGCATAGTATATCTTCAAATGAGAAGCCTATAGAAAATCATGCAATCTCATTGGAACCAATAGAAAATGGGTTGCAACAGTATTTTCAAGTTTTTCATGATTCAATAGCTGATGTGTTGGATGACATCTGTAGTCAAAGTCCTTCTCCATTAGCTAACTGTGAGCTTGAAAAAGGTATTAATACAAACTTGATCCGGTAGCCTGTTTCTTTGTCATTTTCAGCAGGAGTCTCGTCAAAAAACTTAGATGAATGTTTGCATTCATGGTATGAGGAGAAACAAAGTAATTCATTGGATGAGCTAAGTCCCAGTGCACATGAATTTAAAGATCCTCATGTAGTATTTTTGGAGGGGGATAGAGCCTCCATATTATTCAATTTGGGAAAGTGTGGATCTGTTTATAAGTTTTCATGGGAGTTGCATTTTAGTAGTTCTCTCTTGTTGCTCATAAGAAAGAACTTGCGGAGAATTAAAACAGTAGCCAGAATACTCACTTGGTTGCATTGGTTGTTTCATTTTACTTGATCAGGTGAGGAATGGATCACTTAGAGTAGGGTGTGATTAATAAGCTCACAGAAGTGAGCATGGTTCAGTCAATTTCAGAGTTAGTTTGTGTCATTAAGTTGTCAGTTTTCAGTCATGCATTTCGATTTAAGTTTTTGACCATATTGGCCCACATGGTTAGGCACTTGGTCTACGGTGTTCTGGACAACTCCAAGGAGCCACCATCCCCAATAAGGCCGATGTTAGTGTCAGAATTTTCATCCTGCCATCTGTGATAAAAAATCCTCTTTTCATATCATTTTAGGGGTCCGATTTAGCAATTTTTTATCATTCCACTAGGTCATGCAAAAAATTAGTCATTGATGGTAGTCCTAGTCCAAAAACACCACTCTTCCCTAAATGTGATTACTTGTTGGCATAGTTTCATAGCTTGTTGACTGCACATCATCCATAAAGTTATTTTTATCATGCCATTTGTATTAGTCATGAGGTCATTATGTCATCTTGAAATTCAATCCTTCAAATTCTCATTAGGTCTTTAGGGTTTTTCAAGGTTTCATTAGGTAATTAGGATTGCCAAGGTTCCATTCCATTGCATAAGACCAACAAGTAAAGGGTGCTCAAATAACATCCCTTTACCATGAGAAGATTATTTGTAAAGAGAAATGCTTATTTCATTATGTAATTTTATGTCTTTCAAATGTAATAATTTCACCATCCCAAGTTGTTAACTCAGTGTTCCAAAGATGCAAAAACATCAAAAGATCAATTTTTCAGAGGAAATAGTCAAGTGAAAGGGTAAAGTTTCAAAGGGTTAAGTGCATGCCAAAGGGAGTTGTTGTTTCCCAAGGGTTTCCAAATCATCATTTTCCACAAGCACTAAACCCTGATTTTATCACCCATTGAGCTAGGGTTGGCTATGGAATTAGAGACATCTAAGTATATGAGGCATAATTGAGGTCATTTTAGTGATTATGAGGCCATTTCAACTCATACACGTCATGTCTTCATCATTTTCCAATAATTCATTCCAAGGGACAAATCATTTGCCACACATAGGGCCGGTTTTTCTTCAAACTATGTTTTAGACAAAACAGGGAAGAATTTGGAAAAAGTGAGAGAGGTTTTTGTCCAAAATAGGCCAAGGAATAAGAAATCCTTCACTTTTTACACATGTGTCATGGTTTTAGAGAAATGTCAAAAATACATTTGCCTCAGGAGAGTTGTTGCACTTCTAGAGTGAATTTTGGAAAATCAATATTTATCCTAGCTAGAATGTCCAAAAGACTTTCTTGATGAGTCAAATGATAACTAGACAAAGGTATATTTCTAATGAGCTATCATGCGCTCAATTTGGATTTGAGGAAGACCTTAAAAAGTTGACTGCAACAGCACTCTACATTTTGGCAGCCTTATTCTGCACATTTTGACCAATATTGGGAGATTGGGCTTTTGACAGGTACAATGAGCTCCAAATTGAAAAATTGAAGATGTTCTAGAAATCAGACTCAAAATTCTTTCCAATGAGCTATCCCACGCTCCATTTGGACATAGGGAAGGCACTCAAAAGTTGATTTGAAGTTGGCATTGCGTGTTTCCTTAAGGCGCTATGCATTTGTCCAGGAGAGCTAAAATCACCTTCTCAACTCTACTAAAGTGCTTTCAACCTCAATACAAGTAAGCATCAGCTAAGGGATGTGCATTTTCCTCCTCAAGTCTATTTCTAATTGTTTGAAAGGTTTTATTGAATATTTGGTTTAATTTCACATCTAAACCCAAGATTCCCCAACACTATCCTTGTATTCACGATCCCTTTCATATACTCCCCTATACCTTCCTTCCCTCTCCCTAAACCTTTACATCCAACACTCTAAAACTTTGTCCCAAAACCATAAACCCTAGGTGCTACAATTACCTAGGGTCCCAAACCCCAACCCTCATATCCATCTACTAATACTCCCTATCCCCTCCTCTGTTACATAAATTCCAACAACCTAATACCTCCCTAGGGTTTGACATTAAAACACCATGGTAGAAGAAGAAAACAGACCATATAGTGAGGTATACCTAAAACCAGAGGTTTAAAAAAATCCTTGGAACTTAAAGGGAAAAGGAAAATGGAGATAGTTGATGAAGCTATGCTTGATAATCATATGATCAGAGAAGATAAGGAAGGTTGGCTTCAGGCCATTAATGATCACTTGGAGAAGTTATTGAAGAAATGTAAAAAGGAAAAACTCGACACACTTGCAGAGGCTTCACTCCATTCCTAGATATGCCAAACATCAGCTCCTTTACCAATTTTGAAGACTCTTGGCACATTTTAGCAAATATTGTCTTTTTTTGTGTTTTTGAGTTAATTTTATATCAACATCTTAGTCAAACGCGTAGTGCCCTAAGCGCACTATGCACTTTTTGGAGGCACTTGTTGGAGGAATGACCACCACCATTAGATTTAGAAGGCCCAAGACAGTCAAGAAACCATGTTTCCAGCCTTGGAAGGCAAAACTGGTTAGTGGAAAAGGAAAAAAACTAGCAAAAACTCTCATTTCTACCTCATTTTTGGACCAAGCGTTGTGCATTTGACCAATCCTGGGAGAATCCATTTTTGGAGGTTCAAATCAAGTTCATTTTGAAAAACTAAGATAGATCTGGAAACTAGATAGGATAAGATTTCCAAAAAGCTATCCTTGGCTCAATTTGGACAACCAAAATGCAGTCAAAAGTGGGTTTGAACAAGACGCTGCGCACTTCCTTCAGGCTCTGCACATTTGACATTGGCGATGCGCACTTGACAGGCAGCTAAATTTTTCACTATTTCTCTAAGAAAATACTTTTCACCTGTGGGATTTTGATTTTTCATAGATGTAATTCATAAAAATGATGTAGTTAAAGTGTATTTTTGTTGCCTAGGGTAGATACATCAAATGAATGGCCTAAGTGGCATGTAATGAATTAGTTTTCTTCATATTAGGGATGAGTCAGTTTGACCACCCTAGTCTTTAGCTATCAGTTCAGTCTTTTGTGAAACTGCTCCTCCTCTCATGGATTCGACCTCTGATGCCAAGATTAGTTGTTTTGAGGCCTATATCATGTAGTTTCTCAATCATTTTATTGGTTCGACTCAGCGTGGATGCTTAGAGTTTGATTGTACATCTTTGTAAGCACTTTGGCAGGAGATTAATAAGGATTACACCTATTTTTATGGGATCCCTGTGGTATGGAGTTTTAGTACAATTTCTTCTTCTTTGATTATATGTTTATATGTCTTATGTATGCCATCAATCATTTCATTTCTTCTAGTTGAATGTTTTCAAGTTTGATAGGAAGAATCCATTGTATCAGTGCTCTTCCTTGGGAAACCATTCACCATTTCATGTTTTCTACAATCCAAGAAGGATCCATGATTGTCACATGCCCTTGTTAGCTTCTCACCAGTCTAAAACATCTCACTTCATTAAGCCCTAGAGTGCTAAATTCTATGCCTACCTTGCCCCATAGAACACCTTGCATTTATGACTTAATTTCCCAAACCTAAACTGCCCAGCTCCTCCTGATCTAGCGAAACCCCTACAAAATCCAATCAAAACATTTGTGCTACTACACCTAGCCTAAAATCCTTTACCTGATCCAGTTATCTTGACTGAGATCCTTATGGAGAGAGCCCTCTCCCGGCCTAGTAGGGCTAGCTACTTGGATAAGCTTGGTTTGTGTTTACCCTGGCATTGCCTCCCTTCAGCTTGAGGTCAATCTAGGTGATAACATAGTGGCAACCATACTAGGGAATGTAGTTTTATGTTCCTCAGCAAAATGTGTCAAGTTTAGATCTGATTTTTGATGGTGAACAATGATCAGACACCGGAAGGCTGAAATCATTCACCTGGTGACTCTAAATCAGTTTCAATATCAGATCCAAGGACTCCACTGGAGGATGAACTTGACTAGCAGAAACATGAAAGGACAATATGGAAATATCATGTATTCAAGTTGGAATTTCATCCAAGAAATTATGTTCTTTGTTATAAATTATTTCTTCTCTTTTCCCAAGAATGTCAAGAAGGCTTTACAAAGTATATTGTATTTGAGAAAAGATCCTAGACCTGCATGTGATTCTTTCCCTTTGAATATTGTGAATACAAAATATTCACATGCCTTTGATCTTCATCAAGACCCTTCTTCTGAATCTTATGATGACTGTCTCCAAACTTTTAAGCCTGAAGAGACAAAAATTGATTCTACAACTTTTGTATATACTCCTATACCTCGTAAAGTCCCAGATAGATACAAGCCTCTGATTTTACCTCCTATATCCCATGCTTTCCATAAAAATCATTACCTATATCTACCAATATTTGATGGCGAATGTAACAACATCACTGCTGAGAGACATGTACTGAATTTTGAGTCTTTTCTTGACATTTTTGAAGTTGATGAAGAGGATGTCAGTATTAGGCTTTTTTCTCTTTATTTGTAAGGCAAAATCAAGAGTTGGTTCAAAACCCTACCTGATGCAAGCATCTCAGATTTCCAGTAGTTTATCAAAGTTTTCCTTGACAAGTGGGTGATCAGACAGAACCCTTTCTTGATTTTAGAAGAGTATAACTAGCTGAAAAGACAGCTAGGGGAAACAATACAACACTTTTCTACCAGATTTAACCAACTCTATTTTTCAGTGCCTGCTAATATAAGGCCTCCTCTTGGATCTGCTCTCTTGCACTACCCAGATGCATTTGATCTAGAAATGGAGTTTTAGCTGAGGGAAAGGAACCTAGCAACACTTGAAGAGATGCAAAATAGTGTAGTAGATGTAGAGGCTAATTTGCTGATCAGAAGGGCAAAGTTGAAGGAAGAAAAGAGGAAGAACATAGATCTAGAGGAATCAACATCTTTAGAGGTAAAGCTTGACATTTTGGTAAGTGCAATGGAAGAGATGATGCAAAAGATCACCACAAGGCATGAGTATGATGTTCAAGACCATGGCTCGCTGATTGAAGAAGAACAAGTGGCTGATCCAAAACATTTTCTTTCTTATCCTAATTGTCATAGATCTGATAATGATTGTTTTATATATCATCTTGGAGAAGAGGGATCTATTGATCTGACATGTATGCTTGATGATGTGTTTTACACTGATGATTTGCCTAAGTTTGATCAGTATGATGATGATTATGTTCTCCAAACAGAAGCTAGTCTTGCAGACAAATCAACAGCTAGTTTGTGGAAGGAGGAAGTTCACTTTCAACAACTCGAATACGGTGATCAACCGTTGCATATCAGCTATGGAAGTGAGGAGAAAAGTGCCGAAAATTTTGAAGTAAGTGAAGAATCATTTCCTCTTTGTTTCACTTCAGTTCAGTTCATTAGAGACAACTTTCGTGCAATCAGAAGTCAACGGTTGATAAGTTTTGATCTTGACCATCTAGAGGGCAATGAAATCCTTGTTCAAGACTTCTCATATATAGATTTGAAACCCCTAAATGCCATTGAATGTTAGGTTGTAGATGAAGACTTGGAAGCTGGAACATATGATCAAATGATGTAAGATGATTCCCTGCCATTATTTTTTGAATCATTTCAGCTTTTGAAGGGAATTTTGCATAGTATATCTTCAAATGAGAAGCCAGTAGAAAATCATGCAATCTCATTGGAACCAATAGAAAATGGGTTGCAACAACGTTTTCTAGTTTTTCACGATCCAATAGCTAATGCGTTGGGTGATATTTGTAGTCAAAGTCCTTCTCCATTAGCTAACTGTGAGCTTGAAAAAGGTATTGATACAAACTTGATCTGGCAGCTGGTTTCTTTGTTATTTTCAGCAGGAGTCTCGTCACAAAGCTCAGATGAAAGTTTGCATTCATGGAATGAGGTGAAACAAAGTAATTCATTGGATGAGCTAAGTCCCAGTGCACATGAATTTAAAGATCCTCATGTAGTATTTTTGGAGTCGGATAGAGCATCCATATTATTCAATCTTGGAAAATTTGGATCTATTTACAAGTTTTCATGGGAGTTGCATTTCAGTAGTTCTCTCTTGTTTCTCATAAGCAAGCACTTGCAGAGAATTAAGACAATACCTAGAATGCTCAATTGGTTGCATTGGTTGTTTGATTTCACTTGATCAAGTGAGGAATGGATCACTTAGAGTAGGGCGTGATTAATAAGCTCACAGAAGTGAGCATGGTTCAGTCAGTTTTAGAGTTAGTTTGTGTCATCAAGTCATCAATTTTCAGTCATGCATTTCAATTTCAGTTTTTGACCGTATTGGCCCACATGGTTAGGGACTTGGTCTATGGTGTTCTTGACACCTCCAAGCAGTCGCCATCCCTAATAAGGCCGATGTTAGTGTCAGTATTTTCATCCTACCATTAGTGATCAAAAATCCCCTTTTCATATCATTTTAGGGGTTCGATTCAACAATTTTTTATCATTCCACTAGGTCATGAAAAAAAGTAGTCACTGATGGTAGTCCTAGTCCAAAAATACCACTCTTCCCTAAATTTTATTACTTGTTGGCATAGTTTCATATCTTGTTGACTGCACATCATCCATAAAGTTATTTTTATCATGCCATTTGTATTAGTCATGAGGTCATTATGTCATCTTGAAATTGAGTTCTTCAAAGTCTCATTAGGTCTTTAGGATTTTTCAAGGTTTCATTAGGTCATTAGGGTTGCCAAGGTCCCATTCCATTGCATAAGACCAACAAGTAAAGGGTGCTCAAATAACATCCCTTTACCATGAGAAGATGATTTGTAAAGAGAAATTCTTTCATTATGTAATTTTATGTCTTTCAAATGTAATGATTTCACCATCCCAAGTTGTTAACTTAGTGTTACAAAGATGCCAGACCATCAAAAGATCAATTTTTCAAAGGAAATAGTCAAGTGAAAGGGTAAAGTTTCAAAGGGTTAAGTGCATGCCAAAGGGAGTTGTTTTTTCCCAAGGGTGTCCAAATCATAATTTTCCATAAGCAATAAACCCTAATTTCCTCACCCATTGAGCTAGGGTTGGCTATGGAATCAGAGACATCTGAGCATATTAGGCATAATGGAGGTCATTTCAGCGAGTATGAGGCCATTACAACTCATACACATCATGTCTTCATCATTTTTCAATAAGTCATTCCAAGGGCAAATCATTTGCCACACGTAGGGTCGGTTTTTCTTCAAGCTATGTTTTAGACCAAACAAGGAAGAATTTGGAAAAGGGAGAGAGGTTTTTGTCCACAATATGCCAAGAAAAAAAAAATCCTTCACTGTTTACACAGGTGTCATGGTTGTTGGGAAATGTCAAAAATACAGTTTCCTTAGGAGAGTTGTTGCACTTCTCGAGTGACTTTGGGAAATTCAATATTTCTCCTAGCTGGAACGTCCAAAATACTTTCTTGATGAGTCAAGAGATAACTAGACACAGAGTGTTTTCCAATGAGCTATCCTGAGCTCAAATTGGAGTTGAGGAAGACCTCCAGAAGTTGACAGCAACAACACTCTGCATTTTGGTAGCCCCATTCTGCAGATTTTGACCAATCATGGGAGATTGGGCTTTTGACAGGGAAAATGAGCTCCAAATTGAAAACTTCAAGATGTTCTGGAAAGAAAACTCAACAAGCGTTCTGACGAGCTATCCCACACACCATTTGAACATAGGGAAGGCACTCAAACGTTGATTTGAAATTGGCGTTGCATGTTTCCTTAAGGCGCTATGCGTTTGTCGAGGAGAGCTAAAATCGCCTCGTGAGCTCTACTAAAGTGCTTTCAACCTCAAGACATGTAAGCAGCTGCTAAGGGATGTGCCTTTTCCTCCTCAAGTCAATTTCTAATCATTTGAAAGGTTTTATTGAAGATTTGGTTTAATTTCACATCTAAACCCTAGATTCCCCAACACTATCCTTGTATTCACAATCCCTTTCATATACTCCCCTATACCTTCCTTCCCTCTCTTGAAACATTTATATCCAACACTCTCTAAACCTTTGCCCCAAAACCCTAAACCCTAGGTGCTACAATTACCTAGGCTCCCTTACCCCAACCCTTATATCCATCATACTAATACTCCCTATCCCCTCCTTTGTTACATAAATTCCAACAACCTAATACCTCCCTAGGGTTTGACATTAAAACACCATGGCAGAAGAAGACAACAGATAATATAGTGAGGCAGACCTAGAACTAGAGGATTGAAAAAATCCTTGGAACTTAAATGGCAAATACAAAGAGATATAGTTGATAAAGCTATGCTTGATGATCATATAATCAAAGAAGACAAGGAAGGTTGGCTTTAGGCCATCAATGATCACTTGGAGAAGTTATTGAAGAAATGTAAAAAGGAAAAACTCGACACACTTGTAGAGGATTCACTCCATGCCTAGATAAATCAAACATTAGGTCCTTGACCAATTTTCAAGACTCTTGGCACATTTGAGCAAATATTGTCTTTTTCTATGTTTTTGAGGCAATTTTATTTCAGCGACTTGGTCAAACGTGCAACGCCCTAGGTGATGTGCACTTTTTGGAGGAATGGCCACCACCATTGGATTTAGAAGGCCTAATATAGTCAAGAAAACCACGTTTCCAGCCTTGGAAGGCAAAACTGGTTGGTGGAAAAGGCAAAAAACTAGGGAAAAAAAATCACATTTCTACCTGATTTTTGGACCAGGCGCTTCGTGTTTTACCAGTCTTGGGAGAATCCATTTTTGGAGGTTCATTTTTAAAACTAAATATATATCTAGAAACTAGATAGTATAAGCTTTCCAATGAGCTATCTTGGGCTCAATTTGGACATTGGGAAGGTAGTCAAAAGTGGGTTTGAACAAGGCATTGTGCACTTCCTTCAGGCTCTACGCTTTTGACACTGGCGCTATGCACTTGACAGGCAGCGAAATTTTTCACTGTTCCTCTCATAAAATGCTTTTCACCTATGGGATTTTGATTTTTCATTGATTTAATTCATAATGATGATGTAATTAAAGTGTATTTTTGTTACCTAGGGTAGATACATCAGATGAATGGCCTAAGTGGCATGTAATGAATTAGTTTGCTTCATATTAGGGATGAGTCAGTTTGACCACCCTAGTCTTTAGCTATCAGTTTATTCTTTTGCGCAACTTCTCCTCCTCTCATGGATTCAACCTGTGAGGCTAGGATTAGTTGTTTTCAGGCCTATATCATGTAGTTTCTCAGTCATTTTACTGATTGGACTTAGAGTGGATGCTTAGAGCTTGATTGTACATCTTTGTAAGCAGTTTGGTAGGAGATTAATAAGGATTGCAACTATTTTTATGGGATCCATGTGGTATGGAGTTTTAGTACAGTTTCTTCTTCCTTGATTATATTTTTATATGTTTTATGTATGCCATCAATCATTTCATTTCTTCTAGTTGAATGTTTTCAAGTTGATAGGTAGAATCCATTGTATCAGTGCTCTGCCTTGGGAAACCATTCACCATTTCATGTTTTTTGCAGCCCAAGAAGGATCCATGATTATCACATGCCATTCTTAGCTTCTCACTGGTCTAAAACATCTCACTTCATAAGGCCCTAGAGTGCTAAAGCCTATGCCTACCTTGCCCCATAGAACACCCTGCATTTCTGACCTAATTTCCCAGACCTAAACTGCACAGCTCCTCCCGATCCGGCATAACCCCTACAAAATCCAATCAAAAATTTCGTGCTACTATAACTAGCTTAAAATACTTTACCTGATCTAGTCATCTTGATTTAGATCCTTACAGAGAGCGCCCTCTCCTAGCCTAGTAGGGCTAGCTACTTGGCTAAGCTTGGTTTGTGGTTACCCTGGCATTGCCTACCTTCAGCCTGAGGTCAATCTAGGTGATAACATGCATCATCTTGCTTAACAAGAATGAGTAAAGGTTGAATCATGTTATTTGCAATGGAGCTTTCCAAGTAAGATTTCTCCAGTCATTCGATGATTGGATCATGAAATTCGAAACAATCCTCCTAAAAACCCAGAAAACTTTGAAACAATGAATCTTTAATTAAAAGCGTGAGATCAGAATGAGAATATCGTGAGGGAAAATAGATCTGATCATATTCAGTAGACATACCAAGACAATTAGGACTTGGCATAACCATCAGGTACGGCTAAAGTGCCTCAACTACTCGGCAAGTATCTGAATGGTGGGATGTTGAACCATTAGGATCAAAGGATGTAAAACAATTGTCATTGGATAAACTGGTGGGAAAGTGATGAAATAAATGATAGTTAGTATCATGATTAGATGGAACTTTTTTGGCATGAGATTCTGGGTTTGAAAATAACAAATATATATTAGCTTTAACATCTTCACTAATGCTTTGAATGATAGAATCATCTTCTTCGCATGAAAATAACACTCTGTATTGGCATTGTAATGATAAAAAGAAGTGAAAACTAATTCCAGTATAACAAACACATGACACCGATCATAATATAGTGAATGAAGAAGAATTTGGTTTGCACAATTACTCATGCATTCATTCACACTCAAGGGGATTTTAGGTGTTGTGAAGAACAAGATTTGCGATATGATATTCACAAGGAAAACCAGGAGTCGCTTATCATGAAATAAATCTGATAGATATGATTCCTTCGACCAAAGATTATATTTGAGGTTATCAACTTCACATTTCTATGATTTTAAGAGAGATACACATTCCAAACCCGAGTTTTATGCAAGAGATTTGCATGAAGATGAATCAACTGAAGAAGATTCTTGAATCCATTAGAAGTGAGATCTTGAAAATTTAAAAAATTATATCTAAATTACCAAACATCTTTCAGAAAGAAATTTACATAAAGTGAAACCATGCAAAGAGAATGATTGTGTGAGAGAAACCATATATGAATTAGTTCAAGGGGCTTACCATAATCATGAGATCCTGACATAACCATCAACGAAATTTTAAGTGCCTTGACTAGATGACAAGTCCTGAAACCTTTAAAGATTGTAAAATTACATTTTGAAGATTGAACCAGATCATGCATGGTGTGAGGATAGTTGCCACCACTGGTTTCAATAAGACCACTGCTCACTAGATGGAAGCCATCTCTATCATTGATTTGACTGTACTTTTCAAATTCAACAACCAGACTACTCAAGTTGAAAGATTATTCTGATCGCAAATCTAAAGATGCAT
Source organism: Pinus taeda (assembly GCA_000404065.3). Taxonomy (NCBI): domain Eukaryota; kingdom Viridiplantae; phylum Streptophyta; class Pinopsida; order Pinales; family Pinaceae; genus Pinus; species Pinus taeda. Next base: position 127,776 of record APFE031129757.1, read on the forward strand.
GGATAAAAAAAAAATCATGAGAAAGCTTATTTGAAGAGTTATTTTCATGCGAGGGAAGAGATTATGATGGATGGAAGGAATACTCAATGATTTGGTTGTTTTCATTTTCATCATGGATAATCTCACCACCTTGTGTCAATTGAGAAGTTAAATCATTAGATGAATAACTTGAAGAGCATGGAGTATATTCATCGCAAATAGATGCATTGAAAATTGTATAGCACAAGGGATAGCGAGATGAAGAGGGAGTTTCTATAAGGAAATCTTCTTTGAATAAATTAGATTCTAGATCTAAATCTCAATCTTCACGAGAAACTGAAATATCAGTTGATGTACCTAGGCATTCATGATCACATACATCAACAGAGTCATCATCATCGTAATGATTGTTGCCCAAGGCCATGGATTGATTGAAATAATTGATTTCATTTGATTCACTACTAAGATTAGCAGATTAGAAATCATCCAAGAATTGAAGTGCATTATCTTGACATGGGGGAATTTGAAAAGGGGAAGAGAGATTAAGTGTATCTTCACTTTCCTCCTCTCTACCAGTGTAATGTGACTGCCTTGTATCTAATCATAATTTGAACCATCAATTCGAAAACCAAGAGAGAATGAAGAACTACTTAGTGGACCATATTGATCAAGCAAATCATGATATGCAAAGTCATAAAATGTAGATGATAGAGGATGGAAAATGTCCCTTAAAGAAGTAACACTTTCAATGGAACCAGATTCAAGATTGTTGTTAAGAGTGCTAATATCATCTTGAGGAATGAAATAATTATCCCTCACCCTAGGTTCCATGAGAAATTCTGGGGTTTCTTCCATTAGATATGAATCATGAAAATCAGAAGGAAGATGAAGATATGGATTAGGAATTTGATCTGGATATTTTGCAACTTTATTATCATCGGGTGGAGGCATCCTCATTGGAACTAGAAAAGGAGGAGGAAAAGGAACAAAAGTGGCAGTAAATTCCTCCTCTGAAATTAGAGGTGTATCATAATTCACAAGAGTTGGGGAAGTAGAAACATCAGGGGGTTCAGGTTCACTGTGAAAATAAATGTGAACCAAGCATTGAAACTTTTGTTTCAAGAAATCCCAATATGTATCTTCTTCAGGAAATGTTGAAATATGGCAACAAGAGTATTCCAATTTAATTTGTCCTTGAATTAAATTGTGAATTAAAATCAAATTTAGTCTTAACAGCTACTTAGAAATAATTAATTAATTAATTTTAAATAATTAGTTGGATAAATTCAATTTAGAAGTCTTTATGAATTCATGCAATATTTATCCCTTAAATTAAGAAGATACGATTGAGTTATATTTGAGTTGTAATTAGTTGACTTAGTTTACTGAGTTAAGTCCAGTTAAATTAGTTCCAAATTGTTTGAGGAACTAATGGTGAGTTAAAAATATGTTGATGCATTCATGCACTCAACCAATGCTACTCTAATTAACTGAAGATTCCCTCATCAGAAACTCATGCATTTCTATTCTAAGAAAGACCTAGTTGAGATTAAAGTCAAGGATAGTGTACTACCAGTTGCATGTGTTTTCTTATAAAGAAAACTCATGCATGTAGTCAAGGCATCATCCTTGAATATTGCACATTTTTGGAGGCTATCATCCACTTGGTAAAAGAGTTTTCCACTTGGTAACAGGAGAATCATCCACAAGGAACAACGCAAGGAAATAGGAGCTTGGAGGTCAGAGAGGAAGGTTGGAGAGAATCCAAGATTGCTTGTGAGCATCTATGAGGATTTTACTGAGAGCTTGCTAGCTATGAGAGTTAAGGTTTAGTATAATTCCTATTTATTTCCACCTTGTATGATAATACAATAGTGTGGGGTTTTTAGCTGAGGCTTTCCCCAAAGTATTTTCATGTGTATTGTGCCATTGATTCTTCTTCTTTTGGTTATATTGTTCATATCGATCTTTAATCTTACGCAAATTGATAGTAGAAGTAGGTTATAGTATTCTGCTTTGATTTAAATTGCATTATCGCGTTAACCTACCAACATATTTTCTACATGGTACCAGAGCTAGATTTGTAGAAATTTTCTACATGGTATCAGAACTAGATTTGTAGAAATATCTACATGATATCGGAGCTGCGAACAATATATTGAGAAGAGAATTTGAAGTTTGAAGTTCGGGGTTGTAGGTGCAAATCGAATTCATATCATACTTCAAGGTTGGCCAATGGTGTTTTATGGCTTGAGACTCGAGTATGCCTTGGAAGGTAGCTCGAATTACATAGCATGGAAAGATAGACTGGAGGTTGTATTAGAAGATAATGGATTGAAGGAATTCATTGATCAAGAAATCCCAAAGCCAAATTCAACTAATGATCAAGAGGTGGTTGAGTGTGTTGAAATGTGGCAACAATAATATTCCAATTTAATTTGTCTTTGAATTAAATTGTGAATTAAAATTGAATTTAGTCTTAACAGTGACTTGGAAATAATTAATTAATTCATTTTGAATTAATTATTTGGAGAAATTCAAGTTAGAAGTCTTTCTGAAGTCATGCAAGAGTTATCCCTTATATTAAGGAGATAAGATTGAGTTATATTTGAGTTGTAATTAGTTAACTCATTTTACTGAGTTAAGTCTAGTTAAATTAGTTCCAAACTATTTGAGGAACTAATAGAGAGTTAACCGTTAATTGATGCATGCACTCAACTAGTGTATTCCAGTTAACTGAAGATTCCCTCATCAGAAACTCATGCATGTCTATTTTTAGAAAGACCCAGTTGAGATTAAAGAAAAGGATAGTGTACTATCAGTTGCATGTGGTTTCTCAAAGAGAAAACTCAAGCATGCAGTCAAGGATCATTCCTTGAGGATTTTGTAGTTTTGATAGTGTGTGAGATTAGGTGATCATCCACTTGGTAGATGAGTTTTCCACTTGGTAAGAGAGAATCATCCTAGAGGAACAATGCAATGATATAGGAGCTTGGAGGGCAGAGAGGAAGGAGGGAGAGCAGCCAACATTTCCTGTGAGCATCTGTGAGGATTCTACTGAGAGCTGGTTAGCTGTGAGAGCTAAGACTTTGTATAATTCCTATATATTTCCACCTTGTATGATAATATAGATAGTGGGGTTTTTAGCTAAGGCTTTCCCCAAAGCATTTTCATGTGTATTGTGCATTGATTCTTCTTCATTTGGTTATATTGTTCAGCTCAAATATTGAAGCTTTTGCAAATTGATAGTAGAAGTAGGTTATAGTATTTTTTTTTTTTTATTTATATTGCATTATCGGGTTAACTTGCACCATATTTTCTACATGGTATTAGAGCTAGATTTGTAGAAATTTTCTACATGGTATTAGAGCTAGATTTGTAGAAAATTTATACATGGTAATAGAGTTGTGAACATTATACTGAGAAGAGAATTTGAAGTTTGAAGTTCAAGGTTGCAGGTGCAAATCAAATTCATATCATAATTCAAGGTTGGCCAATGGCGTTCTATGGCTTGAGACTTGACTATGCCTTGGAAGGTAGCTCGAATTACATAGCATGGAAATATATAATGGAGGTTGTATTAGAAGATAATGGCCTAAAGGAATTCATTGATCAAGAAATCCCAAAGCCAGCTTCAACTAATGCACAAGAGTTGGCTAAGTGGAAGAAGCGTGTGGCAAAGGTGAGACAGATCATCCTTGAGAGAGTTCAAGACCATATTGTCTTGAGTCTCCATGGGAAGGATACTCCATTTTCAATTTGGAAGACATTGAAAGACCTCCACCAAAACAGTAGCGATCAGAGGAAATTGGCACTCAAGGATAAGCTTCGAAGAATCAAGATGGAGAAAGGCAATACTATTTCCACATATCTGAACAAGCTCACCACCTATAGAGATGGGATTGGTAGTGTGTGAATAACTACTGCCAATGATGATATGGTGAGCCTCGCTCTCCTTGGCTTTCCAAAGAATTGGAATAGCTACCAGGACTCTGTGAATGGAAGGAAGAAACTGTTGGATTGGGAACGACTATGTTCGGATCTGATGTAGGAGGAGACCTTGAGGAGCACATGAGATGGTTCTTCATCCAAGGATGATGATGAAGAAAATATGGCCTTAGCAAGTAAGGCAAGGAAAGGGAAGGGGAAGGCATCCCATTCCAAATCGAATTCTTCTCATGGAGGGAAGAAGGGTGACATGTCTAAAGTGAGATGCTTTAATTGTCACGAG
>APFE031129757.1:134812-152736 GCA_000404065.3 Pinus taeda
CAACACAATAGTCTATTTGTGGAATAAAAGCCCGCGTCACATACTTGGGATGAAGACACCAGAGGAAGATTTCTCCCATAAGAAACCAGATGTGAGTCACTTCAGGATCTTTGGCTCATCGGTATATTACCATGTGACAAAGGATGCATGGAAGAAGCTTGAGCTGACAACAAAGTTGGGGATATTTTTGGGGTATGCTGATACACCTCACAACTATTGGGTGTACCTGCCAACTAGTTGGAGGACAGTGGTTCGCAGAGATATCAAGTTTTATAAGTAGAAGGCAATGTGAGTTTCCCTTGAGAGGGAGCTCCAACTACAGGTTGTGGAGGAACTATTGGTTCCTAAGGGGGAGGAGCCTTAGACTGATGCGGAGTAGTCGCATGCAGAGGGTCGAGGAGTGGAGACATCCACTCAAGCAGAGTTTTCCAAAGATGGAAGGAAGCACACAAGAGAAGTTAATAGATTGTTGGAGGATGCAAGAGAGAATGTGGGAGCACCATATTCTCAACACAAACAGAGGAGGTCACCTAAGAGGTACACTGGATACATGGTCCTTGCTGGGGAATGTGTTGAGACTAAGCCATATTCCTTTGAGGAAGTAGTGTAGCAGCCGATTTGGGTTGATGCTATGGTGGAGAATGACTCCATAGTTCGTAACAGTGTTTGGGACGTGGTTCCGAGACTAGAGAACAAGTCAGTTGTGAGTTCCCATTGGATTTACAAGGTAAAGCAAGCTGCTGATGATGGGAGGATCATGTTGCTACAATATATTTTGACAGAGGAGAAAGATGTTGACATTTCGACAAAGGCATTATCAAAGTGTAAATTCGAGTTCCATAGAGACAGGATTGGGGTGGAAAATAATCCATTTCTTGTTGAGAGGGAGTGTTGAAATGTGGCAACAAGAATATTCCAATTTAATTTGTCCTTGAATTAAATTGTGAATTAAAATCAAATTTAGTTTCAACAACTACTTGGAAATAATTAATTAATTCATTTTGAAATAATTAGTTGGAGAAATTCAATTTAGAAGTCTTTTTGAATTCATGCAAGAGTTATCCCTTAAATTAAGGAGATAAGATTGAGTTATATTTGATTTTTAATTAGTTAACTCAGTTTACTGAGTTAAGTCTAGTTAAATTAGTTCCAAACTGTTTGAGGAACTAATAGAAAGTTAACAATCAGTTGATGCATGTATGCACTCAACTAGTGTACTCCAGTTAACTAAAGATTCCCTCATTAGAAACTCATGCATGTCTATTATGAGAAAGACCCAGTTGATATTAAAGACAGGGATAGTGTACTATCAATTGCATGTGTTTTCTCAAAGAGAAAACTCATGCATGCAGTCAAGGATCATTCCTTGAAGATTGTGTAGTTCTGACAGTGTGTGAGATCAAGTGATCATCCACTTGGTAGATGAGTTTTCCACTTGGTAAGAGAGAATCATCCCAGAGGAACAAAACAAGGAAATAGGAGCTTAGAGGGCAGAGAGGAAGGTTGGAGAGCAACCAAGATTTCCTATGAGCATCTATGAGGATTGTACTGAGAGCTGGCTAGCTATGAGAGCTAAGGCTTTGTATAATTCCTATGTATTTCCACCTTCTATGATAATACAGATAGTGGGGTTTTTAGCTGAGGCTTTCCCCACAGTATTTTCATGTGTATTGTCCATTGATTCTTCTTCTTCTGGTTATATTTTTCATCTTGAACCTTTAAGCTTATGCAAATTGATAGTATAAGTAGGTTATAGTATTCTACATTGATTTATATTGCATTATCGGGTTAACCTACATATAGATTTTCTACAGAGTGGAAGAAGTGTGTGGCGAAGGCAAGACAGATCATCCATGAGGGAGTTCAAGACCATATTGTCTCGAGTCTCCATGGGAAGGATACTCCATTTTCAATGTGGAAGACATTGAAGGACCTCTACCAGGACAGTAGCGACTAGAGGAAATTGGTGCTCAAGGATAAGCTTTGAAGAATCAAGATGGAGAAGGGTGATACTATTTCCACATATCTGAACAAGCTCACCACCTACAGGGATGAGCTTGGCAGTGTGGGAATAACTAATGTTGCTGATGATATGGTGAGCCTCACTCTCCTTGGCCTTCCAAAGAGTTGGAATAGCTACCAGGACTCTATGAATGGAAGGGAGAAACTGTCGGATTGGGAACGACTGTGGTCGGATCTTATGCAGGAGGAGATCAGGAGGAGCACACGAAATGGTTCTTCATCCAAGGATGATGATGACGAAAATATGGCCTTAGTAAGGCAAGAAAAGGGAAGGGTAAGGCGTCCCATTCCAAATCGAATTCTTCTCATGGAGGGAAGAAGGGTGACATGTCTAAAGTAAGATGCTTTAATTGTCACAAGATGGGACATTGTGCGACTAATTGCCCATCAAAGAAGTCAAGGAAGGGATCCTCGTAAGGATCGGAAGGTGAGGCATTAGCCTCTTAGTTTGAAATGGAATTTTCCCTCATCACATGCATTATGTCATTGATGATAGGTTGTGTCTGGTATCTTGACAGTGGAGCCTCATTCCACATGACTGATGATAAAAAATTATTCAGTGCCTTGGAGGAGAAAGACCTCAAGATGCGCATAGAGATGGGTGACGATGGAAGGTATAGAGTTTCAGGAGTGGGCATAGTTGCTTTTCAGAGGGAGCATGGAGCTCCTCTCACCTTGACAGATGGGATGTATGTGCCTATACTGAAGAAGAACTTGGTATCAGTCACGATGTTGGAGGACAAAGGCTACGATGTTGTCTTCAGTAAAGGATAGGTGTTCCTAAGACACATAGCCATGAGTCAGACCAAGAGGATAGGGATTCGGGTGAAGAATATCTATAAACTAGAGGTAGATGATTGTGTAGCATTAAGTACGAAAGAAAAATTGGTGCAAAGCCAAGACATTGGTGAGTTTTGACACAAGCGGTTGGGACATTTGCATCATGGGGCTTTGAAGATAATGCAATAGATATCTAGAGGACTTCCCAAAGCTAAACTTGAGCAAGTTGACACATGCAAAGGTTATACCTTGGGAAATTAGACCAAGTCTTCCTGTCATGATCGAGATAGTCTAGCAGAGGCTATCTTAGAGCGAGTTCATATTGATTTTTGTGGACCATTCTTGATGGCATCCACAACGAGGCAAAGGTATTATGTGATTTTCATTGATGACTATTCTCGTAAATGTTGGATTTTTTCATGCTAAAGAAGGACCAAATCTTCACAAAGTTTTGTGAGTTCAAACCTTTGGTTAATAAAGAGTCCGGGAAGAAGATCAAGGCCTTGAGAAGTGACAACGGTGGAGAAAATGTTTCTTAATACTTTAAGGACTTCTATGCAACGAAATGAATTAAACAAGAGTTGACGACACCTCATAACCCACAGCAAAATGGGGTGGCCGAGAGGAAGAATAGAACTATTGTAGGGGCAGCACAGGCAATGTCGTATGATCAAGGCCTACCACTTCACTTGTGGGCTGAGGCATGCGACACAAGGGTCTATTTGCAGAACAGAAGCCCACATTGCATACTTGGGATGAAGACACCAGAGGAAGCTTTCTCCAGTAAGAGACTAGATGTGGGTTTCTTCAGGATCTTTGGCTCATCGGTATATTGCCATGTGACAAAGGATGGATTGAAGAAGCTTTAGCTGATAGCAGAATTGGGCATACTTGTGGGGTACACTGATACACCTCACAACTATTGGGTGTACTTGCCCACTAGTCAGAGGATAGTGGTTCACAGAGATCTCAAGTTTGATGAGTAGAATGCCATGCAAGTTTCCCTTCAGAGGGAGCTCCAACTGTAGGCTGTGGAGGAACTGTTGTTCCTAAGGAGGAGGAGCCTCAAACTGATGTGGAGCAGCTGCATGCAGAGGTTCCAGGAGTGGAGACATTCACTCAAGCAGAGTCTTCCAGAGATGGATGAAAGCACACAAGAGAAGCTGATAGATTGTTGGAGGATGCGAGAGAGAATGTGGGAGCACCATCTTCTCAATGCAGATAGAGGAGGTCACCTGAGAGGAACACTGGATACATGGCCCTTACTAGGGAATGTCTTGAGACTGAGCCATCTTCCTTTGAGGAAGTAGTGCAACAACTGATTTTGGTTGATGCTATGGTGGAGGAGTATGACTCCATAGTTTGTAACAGTGTTTGGGACGTGGTTCCGAGACTGGAGAACAAGTCAGTTGTGAGTTCTCGTTGGCTTTACAAGGTAAAGCAAGCTGCTGATGGTAGTGTGGAGAAGCATAAGGCAAGATTTTTTTCCCGTGGCTTTTCACAAGTCGAGAGGATCATGGTCCTATAGTATATTTCGATAGAGGAGCAATATTCTTACATTTTGACAAAGGAATTGTCAAAGTGTAAATTCGAGTTCCATAGAGACAGGATCGGGGTGGCAGATAATCCCTTTCTTGTTGAGAGGGAGTGTTGAAATATGGCAACAAGAATATTCCAATTTAATTTTTCCTTGAATTAAATTGTGAATTAAAATCAAATTTAGTCTTAAACAACTACTTGGAAATAATTAATTAATTAATTTTAAATTAATTAGTTGGAGAAATTCAAGCTAGAAGTCTTTCTGAAGTCATGTAAGAGTTATTGTTACAGATCCATTTAGGAACATAAAATCCCAACATCTAGATTAGTGTTTTAGGGCTCATCGAACCCTAATTTTAGTTGCTTGATGCCCTAAACAAGTCACCTCTTTGAATGCCTCCTTCCCAGATAGTTTCATGACTTAAAGACATCCAAAAATAGCCTCTAGAGGGACCAGCATAGGTAAGACCTTGTAAAGGTGCGCAGCAGAGTAGTTGAGTCCACTGCCAAGGTGCTCTGCATAGAACATAGGCTTCCTTTCACCTGCGTTGGGCAAGAATGAGTGAAATTCGCATAGGTTTTGGGGATATTATTATCTTTTGGAGGCATTTAGAAGGTTCCCTCTTATCAACTCCTATGAGCTCGAAAATGGATGAGGAACGAGTTAAGGTGCATCCAATCCTCTCATCCCTTCCTCCATGGAACTAATTCTAAGCATGGAAGGCCATTCAATGCAACCATTTATGAAAAAACCTCCTTCATCTTCATATAAATTGACCACTCATATAAGTGATCAAGGGTTGGATTATGTTGAATTTTAAGGAGATAATGCTGCTAAGAGATTTGTCTTTGAAGGAAGTATTGTAGTGCTACAAGTTTGTCATGATTTTGATGTGATGTGGATGGGATCCAAGTTGGAGGACTTTGAATCAAACACCAATGGTTGTATTTCCTTCTTCTATCTAATAAAGTGTTTGAACCTTTTTCCCATATTTTTGTATTGTTATATGTGTGAATTGTATCTAATTCCTTTCACTTATATTCAATAGATCGTGTGCTTTGATTAGTTCTTTGTTTTTTGTTGTGCTTATAGGGTACTTCTCAAGGGTATTAAGTACGGTAAGGAGCGATAGGATCGATACAAGGGAGATGATAGGAAATCAGAACTACAAGTAGGTCTTCTTATCTTCTCATCTTATCTATTACTTATAGGAAAAGTCTAAAACACTTTAAACTGTTGTTCAAGATACAACTACTTATCTAGGGAATTAGTATTTATCCGTAGATACCAAATTCTCCTAAAAACATTGGCAACTCCACTGGGGAACTATCACCTTTCCTATTAGCTTATTCACCTCCTAAGACATTCTTGTAGACCCTACTTGTGTTTTTTGACTATATTTCAGCTCTTTTGCATTGAATTTTGGTCAAAGATTGAGGTTAGATGACTCTTGAGTGGCCTCTCAGAAATTAGTGTAGGCTTGGTGAGGGGATAGTGCTCTGCAGAGCACCCTTGAGTGAGAAATAGTGCTCTGCAGTGCAGTTAAGCCCTCTTTGACCTGTGCTGATCCACCTTAGGGAAATGTTTTTCCTTTGGAGTGTGTTTTTCTTCCAACTTTCCTCTGCTTGTTTTCTTGCTGATTGATCAATAAATGCCATGTCTCAGAAAACATGTTTCTGTCTCCTTTCCAGCCCTACTTTGACTTGATTGATTAATGTTTCTTAAATGACTTCTTTGTCATTATCAATTCATCATCAAAGTTAGAATATAGTTAATTAATCTTTGTTCGAAATAAAGTGTTGTAAAGTCTTCTTTTCCTTCGAAACAGAACCGTCGTAAAGTCTTCGTTCTTGTTAAATATTGATTGATTATATGTGCATATTTCATTTTGTTCATATTTACATTAAGGAAATCAAAAAGAAAAACTTGCATCGCTTATATAGTAGTTTTTGAATGCTTGAAAGGAATAGCTAGGGAAATTGCATTAGTTGTTCTCTTTGTTCTTTGTCAAAGATCTGATCGCTCTATCCTTACTAGCTAAGGTTTTCATTGCTCAATTGAATGAAAATAATGCTTATCATATTAGTTGCATTTTAGGAATTGCAAACGTACATCACGTGGTGAACCTTGAAAGGAAAATTCTAAATAAGATCAACTTAAAATTTATCTGAATTTACCTAATGGAGCATTGTCACCTAACAAAAAACATTTAGAGTTCTAGGCTAGAGACGTGTTCTGGCATCGTAAAACAAAGCAGTTGTCACTAATTTATCTGCAATACATCCCGAGTGTGATACTTGATTCCACGTATGTGACTATATCGTAGGTCGTCCACGTACCTTTGGGTATATAGGGTGGTGTTATAATACGTAAAGTATATGGTAATGCTCTCACTGTGCGGTTTTGCATTAGACAACGCTTATACGGATTAGGCCTCCATGTACTTTCGGGTATATATGGGAGGACAACACTAGGTTGTTATCCATCGTTAGGTAACCAAGTCAGCCGCCTTACACATTGTGATACACTGAACATAGCATTCGGGGAGATTGCCTGCTCGTACTTCTTGGTTCACCAGGAGGTATTTTGCAGTTCACAGTTGCTTGTTAAACCTTTTGCTTAGATTATCCCTCTTTTGTTTTGTTATGTTACTTTGATTAAAATGAAATTAATTGACCATGGATAACATTCTCGACTCTCACATTTTAGTTGATATTAGGTTGAGACATATGGCAATAAATCTGGAGTCCACCGATCAAGGAATTCCTTTTGATGGGAATCCTAGTTCTTTTCCTCTTTTTGGAAATATTGGTGCTCCATATGTGGCAACGTTGTCCCTTCTTGGATTTACCATTGGCTTGCTAGTATGGTTGCTTTCAACATCCTTGGTTCAAAATGTCATGATTTCTCTGCAATTATGTACACCTCCAACTGGAAAAAATCAACCTCCAATTGATCCTAAAGTTGACCCTTTGCCTTCTTCCTCATTTGTTTCTTCCTCCCCTTCTTCCTCTTCGTCTGGTGAAAGTATTGGTACTAGTAACCAAGTGGCTAGGAATAAGAAGGGAAGAAGAAGAAGAAGAAGAAAATTCAACAGAGGGGAACCAAGCAACCATTACTTTGAATGCAACATCTGATGAGAATCTGCCTATCAAGCTTCAAAAAGTTCGATATCCATGCAAACTTTGTGCAAGAGACCATCTTCTTCGAAATTGCCCTGATATTCCTTAGATCTTAGAAGAATGGCCTTCTCGTTCACATCATCTTGTGTCATCAACTTTCAGAGATCATGCTAGTGACACACCATCAACTAGTGGCAGTAAAGTTCATGGAAAAAAGGGTAAAGTTAAGTTTTCTTGTAGGTTATATGAAGGGAATCACCCCATTCACCTTTGTCCCTATCTGGATGAAGCCAAAAATTTGTTGGATAACAATCCTTCTTCATCGCAGAGACTTCCATCTGGTTATAGGAAACTCTCCCTAAATCCTTCACTAGTTGATAAATTGATTGACCAAAATCAATTGTTGGTCAAACGCTCTCTCTATGAAAGTGAATACTATGAGTCTATACTCAACCCAAATCAATAGGTTAAGGTAACAGTTGACCCGATTCCACCTTCAGCTAATTGTACCTTTCCTAAAGGGAGTGAATATGATACCATTCAAGTTCTTTTTGTTTCTTCATATTCTAATGAGCTTGGGGGCAGTCTTCCTATTCCATCAAGACAAGAGGAAAATCCTCCCACTCTTGTAACTCAAGGTGTTAATTCTCCCATTTCTACGGTACCCCCTCCAAGTAGTCTAGTCAGTTCCTTTGATTGGAATTGATTGGCAGGATTCAGTCTTCCTTCTTATGTGCCTTTCCAGATCATAATATAGGTTTGTAATATGATTGTATCTAGCACTATTATAGACGAAGGTGCTTCTGTGAGTATCCTTTCCTCAACTACTTAGCAAGCACTCAGTTCGCTGTTGCTTGTGCCTGTTACTCAGAATATGTTGGCTTTTAACAAAGGAACCAGTCAACCATTAGGGATCCTCCCTCAGTTACCTATTACTTTGGGAGGCAAAATAATTTATCTGAATGTGATGGTAGTCCCAGGCCCTTTAGATTACAATTTACTTCTTAGGCACGACTATGTATATGACATGGGAGCTATTGTTTCAACACTCTTTCGAGTGATTTGTTTCTCACATGAAGGCAGAATTGTCACCGTTGACTAGCTTTCATTTCCCAATCCAAATATGGATTCCAGTCAACCATCTTCCCTAAGTGGTCCTTTTGTATCAATGGTATCATCCCCACCACGGTTAATTATGTGGCAACCCGTTCCATACCTACATCAACTGACGATCAATTCAGTGATGTTATACATCATGTACTAGGGGCATTGGAACCAGATCTCTCCTTGATGACCTCTCATGAGTTGTGATCAAAGGAAAATGAGGATAGTTATTTTACTGTGTCAACCTCATAAAAAAATGAAACAACTTCCATGAGGATAGTTCTTTCTCTTGTGTCAACCTCGTTAAAAAATGAAACAAGGAATATGAGCATAGTTCCTTTTCTTGTGTCAAGCTTGTTAAAAAATGAAACAAGGAGTATGAGGATAGTTCTTTTACTATTTCAACCGCGTTAAAAATTGAAACAAGTCTATGAGGATAGTTCTTTGTCTTGTGTCAACCTCGTTAAAAAATGAAACAAGGAATATGAGCATAGTTCCTTGTCTTGTGTCAAGCTCGTTAAAAAATGAAACAAGGAGTATGAGGATAGTTCTTTTACTATGTCAACCTCGTTAAAAAATGAAATAGGTGTATGACGAGAGTTATTTATCTTGTGTCAACCTCATTAAAAAATGAAACAAGGAATATGAGCACAGTTCCTTGTCTTGTGTCAAGCTCGTTAAAAAATAAAACCAAGGATATGAGGATAGTTCGTTTACTGTGTCAACCTCATTAAAAAATGAAATAGGTCACATGAGGATAGTTCTTTGTCTTGTGTCAACCTCGTTAAAAACTAAAACAAGGAATATGAGGATAGTTCTTTGTCTTGTGTCAACCTCATTAAAAAATGAAACAAGGAATATGAGGATAGTTCTCTTACTGTGTCAACCTCATTAAAAAATGAAACAACCCCTATGAGCATAATTCCTTGTCTTGTGTCAACCTCATTAAAAAATGAAACAAGGAAAATGAGGATAGTTCTTTTACTGCGTCAACCTCATTAAAAAATGAAACAACTCCCATGAGGGTAGTTCCTTGTCTTGTGTTAACCTCGTTAAAAAATGAAACAAGGAGTATGAGCAGAGTTCCTTGTCTTGTGTCAAGCTCATTAAAAAATGAAACAAGGAATCTGAGAAGAGTTCCTTGTCTTGTGTCAAGCTCATTAAAAAATGAAACAAGGTCCCAAGTTCTAAGTCGAGTCTTTGATTAGGTCTCGTAAAATCCCAGTCGAGTCTTTCACTTGATCTCATAAATGAACCTTCATTCCATCCATCTGATAGCCACAAGTAGTCTACTTAGGTGAATATAATGAATCTTGGGGGGGAATGCACCTAGTGGTAAAGTTAAGTTTCCCTATAGGTTATGTGAAGGGAATCACCCCATTCACATTTGTCCCTATCTGGATGAAGCCAAAAAGGTGTTAGATAACCGTCATGCTTCACCGTAGTGACTTCCATCTAGTTATAGGAGACTCTCCCTTTCATCATGCTAGGGCATGTAAACCAATCTCAAACATAGTTCTTCATTTCAAGTTTGTGTAAAAATGAAAATGAATCCAAGCATAGTTTTTCATTAAGCTTGTGTAAACATGAAACTGAATCCAAGCATAGTCCCTATGGTTCAAACTTGTCTAAAAATGAACCCATTTCCATTTTTAACCCTCGTGATTTCCATTTTATCAGCCTCTTTCATCAGATGATCCTTGTTTGTTTTCATCCCATCGCCACCATCCCTTTGGCCGATCATATGATTTCACATGGTTGTTTTACCATTTTTGAGGAATAGTTGCAATTACTGGTCTTATTAGCCAACCTCTTCACATAAATGAACATGTTTTGAGAAGTTCCAACATCACCAGAACCAGTTTCTACCCTAGACATCACTCGTTCCTCAAAGTGGAGTCATCTTTAAGCTCTTTTCAGACTCTCTAAACATGAAAATATTGTTGAGTGCTTGTCCTTTCCAGCTCGTTAACGGATTGGAAACGACATCTCTCTTGTATTATTTTATGCTTTTTCGGGCTTGAGAGTTTAATTTATGAAAAATAACTTGTGGAGTTTTCTTTTTGTACCTTTTAAAACTCTCTAAACATTAAAAGGATCAAGTTATCTTTGTCGTTAAACTCGTTAAAACATCGAATGGGTGAAATTATACAACAAGCATATGTTATCCTCCTCAAGCTTGATAAAAATAAAGAGGTACTAGTCAGCAATGATTGGGAAAAAGGGGAAAAAGGGGAAAACCACTTTATGGTAGCAGGTCACTCTTGAACATGACACTTTCACTCCATCACTGTGACTATATGGGTTGGGTTCTTAGCTTGATGGTTATCATACCATTGGTATATCATACCATCCATCACTTTGTTTTGGGTCAATGCTACCAATTCATTTCAGTGTCGCTGACATGTTCAAGAGAAGTCATTCAGTCAAAATTCATCCTTTGCAATACTATAAACCTTCATTTTCATGACTGGCATTCTTGAACCTTGTGTCATCAGTCAAATTCCATCTCTAAAATCACTACACTTGTTTTGTGTCGTTGATGTGGGATACATCAAGGCCCTCCTACGATGAGTCACTTCTTGTTGACATTAGATCATTATCCAAGAAGTTGACTTAGAAACACCCTTCCAGTACCTTGAGGCTTGCATGCATCAATGGTAGGTTTTTCGCTTTCAACAATAGGCATAAATCAATGGCCTTTGACCGAAAGACTTTGTATGGTGTGCGACACCGAATCATCCATTCACACCATGCAGAATGTACTGCGGTACCTTGAGGATCATTTTCATACTTGGTGATTTCTCTCGCATCTGTTAAAAAATTACATCATTGGCTGGTAATCAAATGGTGTCTTCCCATGTTCAACTTCAGATCACATATTCACATGGTTAGACTCGCAGTTGAATGAACAATTGAACAATATAGAAGACCCTGGATCTAGTTTTGTCCATCTGGGCTGCGATTTTAGGAGTACTAAATCATATGTACAATGGCTTTACATTGATGGTCATTTTGATCATGAGTATATATTTGTAGACGACTATTTATGTACATGTAATGAAATTTTATAAGCTGAGAATGTGTATGCCTTCCCTCAACAATTCATGTAAAATAAAATATCATGTTATATATATTGCAATTGATGCAGGTCGCCTTCCACTTTGATACCTCCTCATCACATCCTAAAGAATTTCATTCGATATTAGCATTTTTCCGACTTCATGCTTTAGGGGGAAGCTGTTACGGATCGATTTGGGCACATCAAATCCCAACATCCAGATCAGTTTTTTAGGGCTCATCAAACCTTAATTTTAGTTGCTTCATGCCCTCAACAAGTCACCCCTTTGAATTCCTCCTTCCCAAATAGTTTCATGACTTAAAGACATCAAAAAATAGCCTCTAGGGGACCAGCGCAAGTAAGCCCTTGAAAAGGTGTCCTACAGAGCAGTTGAGTCCACTGCCAGGGTGCTGTACAGAGCACTTAGGCTTCCTTTCACCTGTGCTGGGCGAGAATGAGTGAAATTCACATAGGGTTTGGGGAATATTCTTATCTTTTGGAGTCATCTAGAAGGTTCCCTCACTTATCAACTCCTATGAGCTCAAAAATGGATGAGGAACGAGTTAAGGTGCATCCTATCCTCTCATCCCTTCCTCCATGGAACTAATTCTAAGTATGGAAAGCCATTCAATGCCACCATTTATGACAAAACCTCCTTCATCTTCCTATAAATTGACCACTCATCTAAGTGATCAGGGCCTAGATTGTGTTAAATTGTAAGGAGATAACGCTGCTATGATATTTGGATTTGAAGCAAGTATTGTAATGCTACAAGTTTGTCATTCTTTTGATGTGATGTGGATGGGATCCAAGCTGGAGAAATTGCTTTTAATCAGACACCAATGGTTGTAATTCCTTCTTCTATCTAATAAAGTGTTTGAACCTTTTTCCCATATGTTTGTATTGTTTCATAATGCTTATATGTGTGAATTGTATCTGATTCCTTTCACTTTTATTCAATAGATCATGTACCTTGATCGGTTCTTTGTTTTTTGTTGTGTTTACAGGGTACTTCTAAAGTGTATTAAATATGGGAAGGAGAAACAAGATCGATACAAGGGATATGAGAGGAAAGTGGAACTACAAGTAGGTCTTCTTATATTCTCATATTATCTATTGCTTATAGGAAAAGTATAAAACACTTTAAACTGTTGTTCTAGATACAACTAATTATCTAGGGAATTAGTATTTATCCGTAGATACCAAATTCTCCAAAACAATTATCCTTTAAATTAAGGATATAAGATTGAGTTACATTTGAGTTGTAATCAGTTGACTCAGCTTACTAAGTTAAGTCCAATTAAATTAGTTCTAAACTTTTTGAGGAACTAATGGTGAGTTGACAGTCTGTTGATGCATGCATGCACTCAACCAGTGCTACTCCAGTTAACTGAATATTACCTTATCAGAAACTCATGCATGTCTATTCTGAGAAAGACCCAGTTGAGATTAAAGTCAGGGACAGTGTACTATCAGTTGCATGTGTTTTCTTATAAAGAAAAATCATGCATGCAGTCAAGGCATCATCCTTGAATATTGTGTAGTTTTAGAGGTTATCATCCACTTTGTAAAAGAGTTTTCCACTTGGTAACAAGAGAATCATCCACAAGGAATAACGCAAGGAAATAGGAGCTTGGAGGATAGAGAGGAAGGCTGAGGAGAAGCCAAGATTTCCTGTGAGCATTTGTGAGGTTTGTACTGAGAGCTGGCTAGCTATGAGAGCTAAGGCTTTGTATAATTCCTATGTATTTCCACCTTGTATGATAATACAATAGTGTGGGGTTTTTAGCTGAGGCTTTCCCCAAAGTATTTTCATGTGTATTGTGCCATTGATTATTCTTCTTCTGGTTATATTGTTCAGCTCGATCTTTAAGCTTCCACAAACTAATAGTCAAAGTAGGTTATAGTATTTTGCTTTGATTTATATTGCATTATCGAGTTAACCTACTAGTAGATTTTCTACAGGAAATTCATAACAAAGCTGAAGGAATAGATCATACGAATCCTCAACTTATTCATTAGGCTTCATTCTTAACTGATTAATTATTTTAATAACATCTTGGTGATCATACCTATCAAAAGCTTGATGAATGTATTGGAGGAAATGATGAAATTAATGGATGGAAGCAGATGATAAATTATGACACCATCAAGTAACTTGACCTTGAAGGGTGAGGCATAAAAGAACACAAGCAAAATCTTTATCATCACTTTCATAAGATTCACAAAATTTAAGAAAATAAAAAATTTGCACAGTTATGGATGTTCCATCTTCACCATCAAACTTTGACTGAGAAAAGTGATAAAGAGGGTCAACGGGGATTGAAAATTGACAAATGGATAAATTAGAGAAACACCTCGAGAGTAATATTTGAGGATGAGTCATTTTAGATAAGAGGTTCAAAATAGAATCAACGAGTACAACTTGTCATCTAGCCCTCCTTCTAGAGTCAGTTAGTTGTTGATGGTGTTGGAAATCCGTCAACCAAGGGGGTCTCCCCAAGGTGAAGTCCCAATTACAACTCACACCATTTAGAATAGGAGCCCCACTTGGAGTATCGGCCTGGTTGCCATATTTTCTTATAGATTTGCCTTGGTTTTAACTATCAGTAAGAGAGAGAAGCATATATGTACCTTTGTGAAAAGAAAGTAAGTGTGTCTAGTGAATGTTCGATTCCAAGTGTATCCAGGTTCTTCTACTACGAAGGGAGGGAAGGTGAGCCTCTAAGAGAGAGGTAGTAGTACCACCCTAGTAGAGGCACACACAAGCGAAAAGATAATCGCTTAACATCAAGCAGAATAGTCCACATAGATGCGACGATTGTTACAACCATTACAACACATCTTCAATTAGATAAGCACTAAAATAACCAAAATAGTTCAACTACTTTAGTACAAGTGAAAGAAAATATGAATCATAAATATTCATTGAAAAATCTTACAAATATTCATAATCCATGCATGAAAATTTGTCGGCCATAAGGCTTCAATTATTAAGCAAAAGTATTGAGATACATGGATACAATGAGCATCACTAGCTCCAATAGTGGAGGATTGGAGCCATGACTTCCTCCCCAAAAGTACTAACTATGTCCCTTAAATGCATTATGGGAGAAGCCAAGGTGAGAAGTTATTTTCTCATACAATGAGGGCGTATATATAATGAATGGGGTGATCCTTCACCTTCCTTGTGACTCTTGGGCTACCCTTGTGATTGTTCGACTTCTATATTACCTTTTGACTTCCTACATGACTTTTCACATTACATGAATGGGTCTTGGACTTCCATTTTACGTTATATTTATCCAATCTTAAATTTCATATTCCAAAAAATTATGTGGCACATGATGACTCATGACATGACATGACATGACAATGATGGCATATACTTGCTTGCATGGAAAATTTTAGGGGCTAATGTTCGCCCAGTGGGCTAATTTTCCATGATTTTTCCAAAAAACGATTCGCCAATTTCCAATTTTTATAAAAGATGATTCGCCCAAATTTTAGAATATAAAATTATTTTACCTTAAAAATCGCCAACATTATATAGTGGCTATATGATAAATCATTATAAATTTGAATAATTTTACAAATATATCATTGAAAAATTTATAGTTTGCATATTAGGGATTAGTGAGATTCGCCAATGTTTCTAAACTTCAAGAAAATTTTTCATCCTTAAAATTTTCCTTGCTTGCTTGATGACATGGCAATGTCAAGTCATTCCTTTTTGTTTCTTGATTTTTGGATTCTAAAATATGGATCATGATCTTTTTCTTTGTCCTCCAAATGGCTTAGAGATGAGAACACTTCAGTAGAACATGATCTCCAGTTGTTGTCTCAATTTATGTACCTTTTCTTTCTCTTGATTGATCATATTTTATTTGCAACTAATAAAGTGTCTTCTGGCATGGCATCTAGTGAGCTCCAGTATTGTAGCAATAATGCTACAACTCCTGGGGCTTCCTGTCTCTTGTTTTATCAACCCGGTAGTTCGTACAAACTTGGAAGCGACGGTGCTGTATGCACAAGTACTAGCTCTTGTCGCAGCTGTCACTTGGTCAGCTGGCACAAGTCCGCTAGGGCTCAAGCCAACTTCTATGGGCTCACAGAAGAAGCTTTATCAATGATGGACGAAAGCTAGCTCAAAGAAGACTAATCTACTTGACAAAAATGAACTGAAAGCAAATCAAGGCATGTAAACCTCAGAAACCCTAATTTAACTAGTCTAGCCTCTATAATGCAAATGACGTGAAGGAAACTTCTACCAATGCTGCTGTTACCTCTGATAAGTGTGAATGCACGGATCTAAACTGCTTGCATCATACAAGACATGTTTTTGTATTTTTCCTTTAAGTGGATGGGATGATTGTGATTGTGTGCTAATTAGGGTTTGGTTGTGTAGATGGGATGGAGAAGGAAGGAAAGCGTGGGACAGGTTGGGGAGGCTAGGTGAGGTCCCTATGGACCCTTAGCATCCATCCACAGAGGTTTTCCACATTCAGAAGCTCAGCAACAGAGTGAATGGCCTCCTACAGGATGTCTGCAGGGGATCCTACATGATACTCAGAGGTTTCTACAGGATGTCTCTAAACTGCTACAGGATGACCTACCGTGAAGGTTTGAAGTGATGGAGGAGTGATGGAATGGTAGGAAGAGATATGTGAGGTAGGGATGAGGCTGGTTATGGCTCAGAAGTGGAGGAATGAGATGGGAAATGGGTGTAGGGAGTATGTTGAAGGTAAAGGTTTGTGTCAATGAAAGGTTGGGAAATGAAGTTACGTGAGGAATGGAAGACTTTGGGAGAGGACAGAACGAAGTGAAGGTCGAGGAGATATGGTTGCATGCGTGATCAAGATGGAGGAGATGGTAATGGAACGAGAAATAGGAGTGTAAATGAAACAAATGATTATGACTGTCACCAAACCGAAAATGCATCAACCTAAATTACTTATGCCATGAATTCAATGAACAGTAATCCAAAACGCGAAGAGAAATATGTATGAGGCGTTGATGAAAGTGTGTATGCAGGTGTGGATGACAAGGAAGCATTCAATCAAAACCGTGATTGCATTTCAGCGATCATCAAGCAAAGTAATGCGTATTTTTGGTGGCTAGTTATGGACTGCACCCCAATCTTCAAGAGAGATGGCAGTGAGCCTTAACAACCATTTTGCTGGAGCTCCAATTGATGGTATCTATCCTCTGCTACACTAAGCAAGTGGAAACAACTGCATCATAAGCAAAATCTATCCTACTCATAAGAAAACCAAATCACCAAACTACTGAAATTCGAATTGCATGTACAAATGAAAACTTAAAGTGCTGGAAATGAAATGGAAACAACACTACAGCAGAGGGGATCTATGGCTCTCAGGTTGGGCCCTAACCTGAGAGCTATAGTCTCCTTAAGAAACTCAGAACTAGATCACAAACTGCCTTCTTTATTCATAATCTGATGTCATGCTAAATTGGCTTACAAAAAGGAACGAAAACTGAACTGTGCTCCAAAATTACAATAGCAATACTAGAGTTTCGACAACCATCTAAGGCTAAGGCATTCATACTTATACAAAAACGATGATCCACCAAGTGCCCTTGATTTTAGGAGCTCGGCTGTCCAACTAGAGTCTAATTGCGGATCCTGTAGGGCAGTCATAACTACTGTTCCTGTAGAACAGTTTATGACTGATGTTCTTGTAGGACAGCTGGCTGCTTCTTAAGCTCGGAGGGGAGATGGATTGGAGCTCGGAGTTCTTGGTGGGAATCATGATGAATGTCCCAAGACCGTGGACATCTCTCCACAAAATCAGCAGTGCCACCTCATTGTCTCCTTATCCCCTTTTTCGTTGTCTCTTGCTCCCTTTTTAATGCCACAACCTGGAATCATAATGCATTAGTCACGTAGATAAATTGTCTAACCTTCTTCCTAAAAACAACATGAATAAAATAAGAAATGAATGCATAAGCAAATAAAAATGAATGGTTTGATCAAGTAAAATAGGCCAAAATGAGCCCAAATTGTACCAAAATTGGGGCTCATCATCACCCCCCAGCTGAACCATTTGCTCATCCTTGAGCAACTCAATCCAAGTCCTCATCTTTCATGGCTTTCACTACTTCCCTGGCATCCCAAGGCTCAGTGGTAGTATCCTCTCTGTGGGTGTGAAACCCTGCTGTTCTATCTACTTCTGCCCATTGTTGACCGTCATTTTCTTTTGTATTCCCTTCAGTCAAACCCAGCAGTAGTGGTGGGCTGAGTTTAAGGCCAATCCAGTTGGCTTGGAGGCTT
>APFE031129757.1:164749-182824 GCA_000404065.3 Pinus taeda
GCTCGGCTGTCCAACTAGAGTCTAACTGCGGATCCTGTAGGGCAGTCATAACTATTGTTCCTGTAGAATAGTTTATGACTGTTGTTCCTGTAGGACAGCTGGCTGCTTCTTAAGCTCGGAGGGGAGATGGATTGGAGCTCGGAGTTGTTGGTGGGAATCACGAGGAATGTCCCAAGACCGTGGACATCTCTCCACAAAATCAGCAGTGCCACCTCATTGTCTCCTTATCCCCTTTTTCGTTGTCTCTTGCTCCCTTTTTAATGCCAAACCCTGGAATCATAATGCATTAGTCACGTAGATAAAGTGTTTAACCTTCTTCCTACAAACAACATGAATAAACTAAGAAATGCATGCATAAGCAAATAAAAATGAATGGTTTGAGCAAGTAAAATAGGCCAAAATGAGCCCAAATTGTACCAAAATTGGGGCTCATCACTTGCTAGTGCCTTGTCTGAAGTGACGAATTGATCATCAATGGCCTTCAAAAAGTCTCAAACCTTTTCATGCTGATCAACGGAACCACAAATACCAGCTGAAATTTTAGTCTTAATGAACATCATACTTAGACGATTGGATTGCTCCCATCGTTCATAAAGCGTGATGTCCATTGTAGTGCTAGTATTAGTGAGTACCAATGGTTCATCTTTCCTAATAGCATAGTCTATGTCCATCCACCCCAAATGAAGGAGAACCCTCTCCTTCCAAACCTTATAGTTATCTCCCTTAAGTTCGGGAATGTCACAACGAATTTCAGAGAACTTTGCAGGTTGTACAACTGCATTAAAGATCACACGCTTATGTTAAAATTGAGGCCTAAATAAAATTTCATGTTTTACCAATGTAAATCATGCTCAAAATTGAATCTAATGACATAAAAATTGCCCGTGGGCTAAATTTTTAATTCAAGCAGATTCAATTATTCAATTATTCATAGTTTTGAACTTTATGATAAAACTATTAATTCATAACTGCTGTGGGTAGGTTATGAATTTTTATCCTAAATTAATTACATAAATATAAATTAAAATTCATGTAGATAAAATTTATTATATTAGTCTAAATTAATTACAATTCTAATGTCTAATAAATCTTTATGGTGATCTAACCAATCATAATATATTAATTTTATTTTAATTAAATATGTTGTGGCTATTATCTAATTAATTAAAATTATATGGATCACTAGACATGATTTCTTACATAAATTGTATAAACAAAACTTAACCAGAGAAAAAATAATGTTTCTTGAAAGGAGTAAGTCAAAATGACATTTTAAATAAACTCCATATAACCGTTTCTTGTAAAAACTGCCATAAATGATGGTAATAATTCCTCACAAAATAGAGGAGCCCTCAAAAGATGGGCTAAAACTCTGTCTAATCCGGCCTCCGACAGAAAATCATTGAAAATCTTGCTAGATTCCCATCAAAAGAGCATGGAGAAGGACACAATCACTAAGGAGGTGCTTGATCAGGAATCCCAATTGCAGCAGCATTACCACAAGGCTTGCCTAGCTGAAGAAGAACATTGGAGATTAAAATCCCGCAATCTCTGGCTCAAAGCTGGGGTTAGGAACACTGCCTTTTTTCACAAACAAGCCCAGGTAAGGAAATGTTTCAACACTATCTCAGAGATCAAAGAAGAGAATGACATTCATAAAGATTTTGAATATATAAAGAAAACAACCTTTTTACACTTTCAAAGCTTGTATAGTGAGGACAAGGATCCGAACCAAAATTCGGATCTGCTAGATTTTGTACCCTCTGTAATATCTCAACAAACAAAGGAAACTCTTCAAGCCATAATCACCAAAGAGGAAGTGGAAAAAGCCCTTTTTGATATGGATTCGAATAAGGCCCCTGGGCCAGATGGCTTCTCGGCCAGATTTTTCCAAGTCTGCTAGCCGATTATAGAAAAGGACTTGCTCAGAATGGTGCAAAAATCTCAGAATACCCAAAAAATAGGAGGCAACACAAATTCTGCCTTCTTAGCTCTTATCCCCAAGGAAAAAGGCGCCACCACCTTCTACAGATTTCGTCCGATCTCCTATGTAACACTGGATACAAATTAATCACCAAAATAATTGCAAACAGATTGAAGCCCATTCTTCCTAAAATAATCCCTGAGAACCAAGGAGGCTTCATCTAAGGAAGGAAAATTGTGGATAACTTTCATAAAAAAAATGGAAGAATATATCCGGAGGTTCTTCTGGAAGGGAGGAAAAAATAATGAAAAAAAAATTCCTCTTATTAGCTGGGAAATCATAACCAAGCCGTTGTGGGAGGGGGGCTTAAAGTTTAAAAATCTCTGCTAACAGAATGTGGCAATGGCAGCAAAGATCATATGGAAAATCATTTCACCCAATCTGGGCTGGGCTCAAATCGCACTCTGGAAAAAATACTTCAGGGGACCCTGCACCAGGGGTTTGGATAATGCCATTCAAATGTCTAAATCGGCATTCTTGAAGCTGCATGCTAAAACGGACCCTTTAATAACAACGCACTCATTCTGGATTCCAGGTAATGGTAAAAAGGTCAGAATTTGGAGCGATAGAATCATGAATAAAGATCCGGTCGAAAGCAGAGCCTCCCTCATCACGTTGCGCAGCTGGATGGACAGAGAGGGTCTGCGCATGTTGTGGGATATCTCACTCTAGAACAACGGTTCCTGGTAGGTTGGAAATAGATCGACGTGCCAGAGCAACTGTTAAATGACTGGGCCACGCTTCTGGACTGTCTGCACGGTTTGGTGCCCACTCATTGGAGGATAAGAGACCAGAAAGGATGGGGAACGAGCGTCAAAGGCTACACAGTCTCCCTGGGGTATAACAAGCTGAATGAGAGACTATATGTTCCTCCCAATCCAGCGCCATGGCGAGGTGTATGGCGCATTCCTTCACTGCCTAAAATCGATTTCTTTGCCTGGCAGCTTTGTCACACCAAAATTCTAACCTACGACATTCTTCAGAAGAAAGGCTTTTATGGTCCTTCCATCTGCCCACTGTGCAGTGAGAACGTAGAGTCAGTTGTTCACTTATTTCTTGAGTGTAACTTCTCCAAGCAGGTATGGTCCTCTCTCATTCAAAATCCAAATTTCAAGCTCCCTGGCTCCATGGCGGATCTCTTTTCAACCTGGGCATGCAATTACCCCAGCCCAACCCCTAAAAATTAGATCATCAGAACAACGTGGGATGTCCTCCCTAAGATCTTAAACTGGCAGATATGGTTTGAACGCAACAGAAGAATCTTTAGGAATACAAAGAAGAACCACAAGATTTTAGAAAATCAAATCAAATGTCAAATCAAGGAGTGCTTGGCGGATACTAAAGATGACTCCAATCTGAGTCAACAGGACATCACTTAGGGATCGACTCTAGGCCTTCAATTCTAGCCAGCAGTCAAAATCACCCCTATTATTAAAGACTGGCAGATGAGGAAGTCTGAAAATGACCTTCAAGGCTGGATCAAAATGCAAGCAAGACACTCCCTCTTTTCCGATGGGGCAGCAAAGGGTAACCTGGGCAAAGCTGGAGCAGGAGGAATCGTTCTAAATCCATCAGGAGAAAAAGTCCAATCCTATGCCTAGGGTCTCAGATATTCATCCAGCATTCGAGTGGAGGCCTTAGCCCTCCTACAAGGTCTCAAGAGCCTCAAAGAATTAAACATAAAAGAAGCCAACGTTATAGGAGATTCTGAGATCATCATAAACGCAATGGCTACCAAATCCCCACCTCTGGATCTTAATCTAGTAATAACGATAAACAAAATCAAAGGTTTGGAAAGCTATTTTAAGGATTTGAGATATTATCATGTTGAAAGAATAACTTTGGCGTAAATCACATGTATACAGACATTTGTCGACGCATTTTGAACCAACAAGCTTGGTTCATCGTCAGGACAAGTTGAAGAAATAGATCAACTATTATGGATCACAGAAGCCTCAATTCAAATATTATCATGTGTTGAGAAACCATAATAAAGAGGCGGACAAAGAAGCCAACAAAGTTGTCCTCCTCCCTGCCGGAACCAAGATGAAAGACAGAAAAGAAACTTGGGAACCCATTCCATAATCTGATCGCTGCCATGTTTTATCGCTGGATACTAAATAAATTTGTCTGCGTCTTCAAGTGGGGGAGAATCTCTGAAATTGATTTCATGGACTCTTTAGCAAGTAAGAATTCTGCAAGATCCAGCTGCATACTTAGCCACTGCAGAGAGCGGAAATAGGCAATGAGATTTCCAATGTAATAATTTTTTCGGCATTCAGGCCAAGTTGAATACAAACAATCCATAACCGTTTCTGTTAAAAAAAAAAATTCCTCACAAAAAAAAATTAAAATTAAAGTTAAAGCAGTCAGCATTACCGTAAATGACTGCAAATCGATTGTTCAGTTTATAAACAAAAACTGAAGCAGCATTGATCTACTTTTCACTTGCATAGAAAATGTAGTTCGAAGGCTAGCTAGCTTGACTTCAGGGTCCGTCCTTAAGTTTATAAAACAAACAAACATAGACAATCAAACAAGCTATTTGCTCACAAGATAAATAAAATTAAAATTAAAATTAAATTAAAGCACTGCTTTACGCAAATTAAATATGAGCACAGTTATAAATTTATACACATCAAGGCAGAGATAAATTAAGGCTCCGATACCAAATGAAAGCATATGCAACGATTATTCTAATTAACAATCGAATTTCAACAATGCTAAATCTGAACTTAATGCGGAATTAAAAATTACACGTTGTAAAGAATCATAAAAATTGGATGCCCAAGAATGCTTACCTCCAGCCATTGATACTATTCAAACTCTAATGTATTTTGTACACAACTGACTATTCACACTCTGATGTATTTTGTACACAACTGTCTACAATTTGAGCAAATTCCTCTGTTGCAAAACCCTTGAAATAAATATTCCAGGAGCTTCCTTGGTTTCGTAAAATCCATTGGACAGCTCTCAACAGTGAGGAAATAGGACAGAATTCAACTAACTCGCATTAATATCACCAAATTATCAAGCTATTCGTTAAAATAAACAGCAGAGGCACTGAATGCCAAAAACCAACAGTTTCAAAGACCATGAAATAGCAACCTTCAAGGTGGCTTGAAAGTCTGCTGGTTTCATCTAAAGTCAAATGAAATATAGCCAAATTGTCAAGCTAAAACGTTCGAGGAACAACATAACTATCATATTCAAATGATTATATTATATGCCATCACAAATACCCGTATTGAAAAGGCAGCATCTGCAAAGGCGATGCATAAAAATAAAAAAAATGAACAGCAAGTGAGCTTCCACAATCGAGCAATATCAAGGATCACACCTAATCTGCCTGGGATTCAATCCTTGCGCAAACCTGTGGATTCGAAAACTGGGATTGAATCCTTTCGCTCCAGAGCAGACACTCCAAAGAAAATTGCAGAACTGTTATGAGGAGAGAAAAAATCACCACAGGAAATCTGAAGGCACTTCCAGGCTCTGCTCTCTCACTTGATGGTGTAAAAACTGAAGGGGATTGAGATGCAAGCTTGGGGACCAAACAAATAAATATATAGCCAAGCTTCCATCAAGCTTTTGTTGACTATGTGTCAGGTTTTCCACAGATCAAGGTAGAGAACTCCAGATGGATTAATGGACCACTTCCGAAAGCTCCAACAAGAAATTAATTTAACTGCACATAGTTTCCTGAATTAATGGAATCGGTTGGCAGATGGAGCTGATTCGGCGGCAGACAGATTCCAGATAGTTAGCGGCCGTTATGGGAGATGGAGCTTAACACGGGGTCAAAAAATTAACTGCGACTATGTCCGGCAAATTGTCGAATATTCGAGAAATCTGCAATCAACTTAAATATGGCCAATTTTATCCAAATTTACACCTCGATGGATTAAAAGACAGCCATAATAATATCTATCAAAGTAATGTTGCTATACTTTCAATTTGGTCGGAAGACAACAGATAAAAAGGACATCAAGAAATCAGTTGTCACTGCACAAATCTTGCCAATTCACTTTCTGAAAAAGATCCTGCAACACAGATCATGACTGTCATTTAGAGACGAAGTGAATGTTGCTGCAGCATTGTTTTTTTTTTGACATATTGCGCACGACTTTTTCTCATTATGTTGTCCCGCACATCATGAAATTTTCAATGAAAAGATTTTGCAGTATGTTGTCTCGCACATTTCAACGTGATGGTGGTGGGAATCAACTGGCCACATTAAAATTAAAATTTCAAATTTCCATGTTGAGTTTTTCGCAGCACATGACTGCTAGTTGAGTTTGAATCTCTGTTCAACTGAGATGATTTAGAGAATAACTGTTATTGATTCGATTAACTTATGATTTTGTGGTTTTAAATTGATGTAATTATAATAGTAATTTAATTTTAAGATTAAATTAAATATAAAATTAATGTATGAGATTTTTTATTTTATTTTATTTATCTATTTTTATTTTTTTATGTTAACCATTTATTTCTCAAATAAATCTAATCAAATTATATAAATTTAAATAATAATTAATAAATCAAATCATTTTGAGGCAGTTTTGAGAATGTGATTCAATAGTTAGGTGGGGAGGTTTGGTCTCCACAAGTCTTGAGGATGTGATCTAATGATTAGGCGGGGAGATTCGGTCCCCACAAGTCTTGTGGTCCAATCTTGAGTAGTACTATGTATGAGTGAGTGCTACTCAGAGATGATTTCTTCAAAAAGGGGAGATTTGGTCCCCACAAGTCTTGTGGTCCAATCTTGGGAAGTAATATGTATGATTGAGCGTTGCTCAAACACGATTTCTTCAGTTGAAAAAAAAGGGTCATCTTCTCTCCAGAAAAATAATTTCGGTCTCATCTGCTCACTCAACTTAGCCACGAGGGCTAGGGATTGAATTTGATGGGAAAATTGCTTGTCACTGGGTGATTTGCCTTTATATATACTCACAAAACTTCTGCTCTATTATTATTTATAATAATTAAAATAGACACTAAAGTTGCATAAATTTTCAAAATTGAAGGTATTTCAGATTTGGGACAATTAATATTTTTAAAATAATTAAAATAGACACTAAAGTTGCAAAAATTGTCAAAATTAAAGGCATTTCAGATTTGAAATTCCTACCTTGTTAAGGACAAATTTTGGTTACACTTCTCACTCAGCCTGCCACCAGGGCTAGGGATTGAATTTGATGAGCAAATTGCTTGTTACTAGGTGATTTGTCGTTAAATATAGTCACAAAAATTATGCTTTTTAAAATAATCAAAATAGACACTAAATTTGCAGAAATTGTCCAAATTGAAGGTATTTTAGATTTGAAATTCCTACTTTGTTAAGAACAATTGATACCTCCGAATCCTGTAAATCATCTTTTTTTAAGAAGAAAAATCATATTTTATATTGATGAAAATATCAATTACATATATTCGGTTTATAAAAATTAAACCAAAATCTGACAAAGTATGGTTCAGATCATAGCACATTACAGCATGTTGTAGTACATCCCATAGATGCATAGAGAAAACATGTCAAAAAATTCATAGATGGGTTGTAATGTAGAAACCATATAGGCGGAGATGTACATAATACATAACAAGAAAGCAGTATGTTCATAAAAAAAATTGCCATATGTCTTGCGTGTATTTTGAAAAAAGGACTCCTAGTTCTCCAAATAGTCGAGGAAAGCCTTGATGTTGAGCAAAATGGATGAAGTGGGCTGCCGATAGCTATTAAAGATGGAGTGATTCCTCCACTTCCAGATAATCCAGCAGACCAAGAGAAACAAAGTGCGCCGAGAGTCTGTCTGAGCACACCACCAGAAAAAACCATCCTGTACAGAGGGAAAACCAAGGTAAGGAAAATCCATGGATAAAGAGAGTTCATACCAGATTTGCTGAGACGTTTGGCATTGAAAGAACAAATGGAGGTTTGTCTCTTCAGCTGACAAACATAAGGCGCATCGTCCAGGACCTTGCCAGCTTTTCTTCTGTAACACCTCCCACGTTAGATTCCTATTCCAAAATAGGAGCCATGAAAAGAGTACCATCTTAAGAGGACATGCAACTTTCCAAAAAGAGATTGGGAAAAACTGTTGGTCTGAGTGAGCTTGCTTAAAGGAAAGTGTAGCGTAAATGTCCTTTACGCGAACAGGTGATGGAGCACGTGGTAGATTCCATGCCAAAACATCTTTTGTCCCCGATCTTCTTATAGCCATTCCCTGTAATTTTTGGCAAACAGAATCCCACATAGGCCGGAAATGTGGGGGCATGGAGAGATCCGTAGCTTCCATCCAAACCGGTGAAGTGTTAGACCAGGATTTAATAAGTTTGTCCCATGTGAAAATGCCTCTCTTTTGGAAGAAAGCGACCAGATCTGACTGCATATGGGAAGTCAATCAGTCTTGGATGTAGTCGATACCAATGAAAATGTTTGTACCAGAGTAAATCTTCCATCGAAAATTCCTCATAAAGAAAGATTGATTTTTACGGAAGCTAAGCCAGATGGCGGATCCTCGATTGATCCCCAATGTGTTCCTTCTATACCAGAAATCGATGCTTTTGCCCTTTAGATATTTTCTGTTGATAAATTTGCTCCAAGGGCCATTTCCATAAATACCCCGGAGGAGAGATTTTTGCATAGGAGAGCATTTCCCATCGTCCTCATGTCCAATAAGCTCCATCCTCCCGATTTTTTTGACTTTGCAATGGAATCCATCTTAACCAGGTGAAATTTTGTTTGGAAAGATTTTCCTCCCCACAGGAAATTTGCTGCAAAAGATTTCATTTTATTGATGACAGAAGCAGGAAGGAAGAATAAATGCGCCCAGTAAATCGCCAGTTGTGACAAGACTGCCTGTACTAAAATAAACCTACCCGCTAAGGAGAGGAACCTTGTCTCCCATCCAGAAATTCTTTTATAAAAGCGGTCCAGGAGCCATGACCAGTCCCCTTTCTTGTTTCTCGTCGGCTTAAGTATGAAACCAAGATATTTAATCCCATTACCAATTGGCACTGCTTCAATGCCAAAGAGAGAGGCAATCCAAGAAACCGTTTCCATGTCAGCTTCATTATGATAGAGTTTAGATTTTTCCTTGTTTATACAAATGCCTGAAGCGGACTGGAACCTGTAAATGATGTGAAAGAGACATTTCCAGGATGCCTTGCATAGCATAGCAAAGACGAGGATGTCGTCCACAAAGAGATTGTGAGATAAGAAAAAATCCTTGGAAATCTTGATCGGCCTGAAACTGAACCCCGAAGCTTCTTTGTTGAGATGAATGCTTAATGTGTTCATGACCAAGATGAAGAGCAACGGTGAGAGGGGACATCCCTGACGGAGACCCCGCTCGGCTTTGAAGAAGGGAGATGGGGTGCCATTGATGATGACCGAGAAGTTGATATTCTCAACACACGCCATGATCCATTCTATTCCTTTTCTTCTTAAACCAATTTTCGCAAGCAGAATCCTGAGGAGACCCCAATCCACACAGTCATAGGCTTTTTTCAGGTCAATCTTGAGAATGGCCGCCTTGATATTGCTAGTCCGGAGAGCGAAGAGACATTCTTGAGTCAGTGCCACGGCATCCCAGATGTTCCATTCCTTTAAAAATGCATGTTGTTCTCTGGTTATGTAGAGGTTGAACACCGACTTCAAACTTTCCGCAATGATCTTGGTTATTATTTTGAACAGGGAGTTACAGAGAGCAATCAGTCTGTAATCCAGAAAAGACGCAAAATTTTTCTTTTTAGGAATAAGAGCAATAAGTGTAGATGAAAGAGCAGAGTGTATATTTCCGGACATACGAGATGCCTCCACCATATGCAAAAGGTCCACCTTGAACAGGTCATAGAAATGTAAAAAGAATTCGATGGGCCAGCCATCAGGGCCCGGGCTCTTGTCCTTTTTTTATGCTTTCATGGCGGCTAGGAGCTCTTCCTCAGTGACAGGTTTGATGAAATTTTCATAGGAAGATTCATCAAACATTTCAAGCGTGTGTTCGGCAGCCCAGAACATATCACTCGCATTACTTTGATTTCTTTTACACTGTACCTGAAAAACCTGAGTAGCTTCATTAGAGATTTCCTCCTGAGAGTAAAGAAAACCGCCCTTTTCGTCTTCTATCTTCCATATTGCATTCCTCCTTCTCCTGGAATTTGCAAAGTTGTGAAAAAATTTGGTGTTGCGATCCCCTTCCTTAAGCCACAACGCTCTACTTTTGAGCCTCCATAATGTCTCTTCTTTACTAAGGAGTTGTAGCTTCCTTTTTTCCAGAGACCTGATGAGGTTCCTTTTTTCGAAAGACATCTCATGGGAGGAGGACGATGAGATGGCATCCAAATCCTTTTGGATGCTAGTAAGCTCTTGTTTATCCTGTTTAATCTTCAGATGTTTCCATTCTTTAGTATTCTTTTTAAGGCATTTAATTTTTTCTCGAAAGGTAAAGAAAACCGCCGCTTCTGATCCTTTCAACTCCTTCCATTTTTTTGATATAACATCATTGAAGGATTTGTCCTCCAGAAAGATCCTGTTGAATTTAAAATAGGATTCCCTTATGATCTGTAAAGATCTCCATTCAAGAATAATGGGATTGTGGTCGGACATGTACACATTAGCAATGGAGGAAAAAGGCATGCCCCATTTATCGATGACACTTGCTTTGATTAGAAAGTGATCGATCCTCTTGGCTATAAATGTCGGCCCTGATCTGCATTTTCCAACGTAGGCTTCATAGGATCAGGAATAACATCCACTAGATTCCTGCTAAGGAGCTCCATTCTGATCTTATCAGACAGAGGATCCTTCTTCCTGCATATACCCCAACATTCATCAGGACAAAGGGTAACATTCAGGTCCCCAGCTAACAACAAAGAGTCGATGTCTAATATATCAGATGCAAACAACCTGTCCCAAAAGGGGGACCTGTTCCTACATGGGGCGTAGACGTTAAGGATATTTAACAAGTGAGCATGTCCTCTAACCATAGCCGAGATCATGATCCTAGCACAACATTTGAAAGCTTTTGCTTTAATCCACACAGGATCCCATAGGACAGCGAGACCGCCAGATAAACCGTTTGCCCCGGTAGCAACCATGAACCAGGTCGGAAACATTCTCCTGAAGAAAGCAATTGACACCCTGCTGGAATGCATGGTTTCTTAAATAAAATTAATTTTTGGACGAGCCTGAAAGAAGAATTTTTTAAGCGCCAAAAATTTATGGGGAGCGCCCAGTCCCCGAATATTCATTGAGATGAGAAAGGTCATCGAGAGGATTTGATAGCCTTGCTTGCTCTAAGAGGTTGTGGGGCTTCAGAATCCAAAACAGGGACTTCCACCAAAGATAGATTAGTAATACCAAATTCAGTGGCAATCGATCTGCCTCTAAAGTGTCTGTTGTCACCCTTTTTTTTCTTCCTGACTGTAATGTTCTTGTCCGAATTTGGACTGATAGAGAGGGGAAAAGGCCGGGATGGCTTGTGAATGGTAAGAGGTTCAAACTCTAAAGGGTTCCTTTGAATAAAAAGGTCGATGTCACTCTCGGGGTTATTGATAGGCGAGTCTGAAGGAGAGTTAAAAGGGTGGGCGCTTCTGCCGGTTCTTTTCCTTTCTTTGACGCTATCAGTTGATATGACGAAGGACGGGCCGGGGAGGATGGAGAAGAAGAGATCTAAATGGTATGTGAGCCTACCGTGAAATCCCTTTGATTCATGGCAGGAGGGGAGGGGACGAAGTTCTCCATAAAAGGTTCAGGAATGGGAGAAATGGGTGACGCCTCGGAGAGGTGATGGGGAGAAACATGGGGGAAAACAAAAACCTTGGAGGGGGCAACAGCAGGATGGTCGGGGGAGGAAGACTAGATACTGTGACCCGCAGAGAGGGACGCAGACTCCCGAGGCCATTTTTTTATGAAAGGAGATTTATTATGCCTTCTGCTGTTGCGAAACTTGCAGTCCTTGATGAGATGACCTGTCCGATGGAAACGAGAGCATCGGAACGGGACGCCCCAGAAGTCAATTCTCTGCCTTATCTGCATACCGTCCCAATTGATATCGATGAATTCAAGGTACTCGCATTTGAAAGGCTTCTCGATGAGAATCCAAGCTACCCTCTTGTCCCGTTCACCTTTGCACCATGGATCAACATAAATAAACTTCCCAATCGAGTTCCCTCTTTCTGAGAGAGTCTCAGAAGACCAAAGTTCCAAAGGCAAGTTCGGCAACTTGGCCCAGATCATACAATTAGAAGGTGTGTTCTTTAATGGGTCGAAACCTATGTACCACTTAGACAATGATAGGAAGCTTCTGCTAGCTACCCATGGTTTATAGAGAATGTTCTCCAAATCCGACACTTTGAGGAAGTGAAAGGAATACCAGTCCTTCATGAGACGCGAAATAATTAGGGTGTAGCCAATTATAGGGGACCATTTTTCCAACAACCAAATCCACATATCCAGTTCCTTCATGTGTGGGAAGTGCCATTTCCCGACTAGAGCTAACTTTTGTAAGCTGTCAATTCTCTCCGCAAGGAAGACGCTGTTAACGGTCACCGCCTTCGGGGGAGGACCTGTTTTTATGGGGCGGCAGTGAGAGTTATAAGGCTTATCTTGTACAGGGAAGACACCTTTAGTGCAACTAGGCACGCTCGTAGACAGAGGGGAGCGAACCCCATCCTCTAAGGGGGACTGAGTGACATTTCCAGATAGAATCATATCCTCCACGGTGGCACGCCAGCAGTGAGAGGCACCATGGGCCCGTTCCGCTTCATTGGTGGCATTAATGAGAGCATGAGTGTCAGAGGAGTCATCCCCATCCTACATGATAGAGGAAAAAGATAATGGAAGGCCCTAGAAGGTCGAAAGACGGTGAGCGAGAGAGATCAGATCCTAAAGAAGAAAAAAGTTAGACCACAAAATACCTGGATGGAAGGTTCGTACCTGACAGAAGAGAGAGGGCTGGTACAGAAAAAGATGCTAAAAAAGATATGTCATCAGAGACATAGATACGACCAGAGAAGGATCTGATTAAACTACTATAATTTACGAGAACCAAAAGAAAACTAGGACCCTCGGGTACAGAAAGAGTAGCCCGAAAAAGCCATTCACATAATGTGAGCTGCCAGTAGAAAGACTTGGAAGCAGATGCTGACGAAATCACGCCATCGGGAAACCAAAAGGAATTAATGGTCTATTTTGCCGAAGAAATTCAAACCTTTAATTCTGGTATAGATACCGGAAAAATGCAGAAATAATGCAGACGGAAAAACCAGGAAGGAGAGAGATGAGAGCCGAGCTCAACTAACATCTACTATGCCGAAGGCTAGGGATGAAAATCAAAATAACAGCAATATATTCGGAAAATACACCACCATTGACCAATTTTGAAACGAAAATCCGTGCACGGACTATAGATTAAAAAACGAGATTTTAAAATCCTAAGGAAGGAGATACACATGATTCCTGTGGAGAAATCTAACTGGAATTCATCGGCCTTGAACAGAAACAGATAGTAAAACCAACATAGAACACCAGCTATCCAGCCCAGAATCTCCCAACCACAAAGGCAATGAGGAGAGCCACAAAGATAATGAACATATCGTTTAAAATTTCAAAGATCTTAGTTAAAAAGAAGAACCATACATGAATGGGATCTTCCCTTGTAAATGAGGCCGAGAGTGAAAGGAGAACCATAATCCAGGAGAGTCACCCATAGATAATGTTTAATAACAGAATAACATAAGACATAAACTTATGAAAACATAAACAGATCCAAGACCATCCCAGGAATGCATTACGGTGAAAGCATAACCTGAAGAGATATAAAATGTAATGAAGATTTAAACAGTAAATAAACTCACCTGAGCCGGAGAGAAAGCCCGCGACGTAGAAGGAGAGCCAACCATCCACAGATAATGGGGCTGAGTCCAGAGGAGGCATAGAGGGAGGGTAAAAAACTGTGGCGCAAGGAGGAGCCCTGCGCCCTGTCAGCGGGGTGCGATGCGAAAGGAAACTGAATGCTGAAGAGAAAACCAGGTTTAAAGGGAGAGTTCTTGAAGTTGTGGAGCTAAAACGTGGTAACAGGACAAGTGCATGTTGTGCATGAGAGCTAGTTAATGGGCACGTCGAGAGTCTCGGATGCAAACAAAGGTTGGCAGGGAAGCATAACCAAAAAAAGCGAGACCTGGAGAAAAACTCATGGCAGCCCGTGATAGGCGGCAATGGACATGGAGCTTACCTGGTTGGCTTCAATGGCGGCCCCTTCGTAGCTAGTTCTGGCTCTCTCTCCGGCTCCCTCTCAGTACTCAAGCTCAACACACTGAAAACTATAACTACAGGTAAGTCTGCTTATTATTATTATTATTATTTATTATTATTATTATTATTTATTTTCATTGTATTCTGTAAATATCATCTTAGGCAATTTGCCAAAACCCATAAAACATAGCTCCACCATTAAGGGAGTTTAGATTAAACCCATAAAACACAAAACATTA
The DNA here is from genome assembly GCA_000404065.3 of Pinus taeda. Classification (NCBI taxonomy): domain Eukaryota; kingdom Viridiplantae; phylum Streptophyta; class Pinopsida; order Pinales; family Pinaceae; genus Pinus; species Pinus taeda. The sequence goes on from APFE031129757.1 coordinate 179,235, forward strand.
AAAAAATAAAAAACAAAAAATAGATTAAACCAGAAAAAACAAAAAAAAAAACTTAGATTAAACCATGGAACATTTGCAATTGCATACTTCATAAAACAGTTTTTTAGATTACATTTGTTTTAGAGTACGTTATTTAAAAAGAAAAATTGAAAGTAGGCGAGGTTAGCTAGTAATTCCTTGGGAGTTGAGGATACTCACAGAAGAATTCCTCTTTTTGGAGATGGATGTAATTTCTCTTTTTGAAAGTTTTTCAGTTTCAAAGTGTGGTTTCTTTTATATGCTTCTTGTCATTCTAACGCTCTTGTTTTGAATTTGTTATTTATCTTTTATTGAAGAAGTTTGCAGCTCTTACATTATTTACAGATCTTGTCTGCATTAAATTATCGTCACTAGGGCCCATGATTGAAAAGTTGGACTTCCCCGCCTCCACCAAGAAAATCATCCAATCTATGAAGATTGAACTTATAGAAGAGGAATTTATTAATAAGGCAGCCTAGAATAATCATCTTCTGGTTGAACCTATCCAGGAATATTCGGGAATTCTAAAAGTAATGCACCGATCAGAATTGAACAGAACGGTAAGGAACAATGCAATTCATCTTCCCTATGATTAGTTTGCTTCTGTTCATTATTGATGTTTTAATCATTGGCTTTCCGTAGTTGACTATTTTCCTTAATTGGAATTCCTGCCATGTAACATTTTGTTGAGGTCCAACATCAAACTCATTGAAAATGCAATGGTATTGGTGAATTCTATCTCTAAAACCTTAAAATGTCATTGCATCTTAATTATGAAAGGTTTTGAAATACTCAATTTCACTGAACAAAAAAATGAATTTAAACTTGTTTAACCCATATCCTATCCCACATTGAAAATGATAGATTGGAAATTAATACAAACTGGAATTTGGAAATCTTAAGTTGGGTATAAAAAAAATGAAAATTAGTTATTATTGAAAACATCCACTAAAATAGTTATATCTTATAAGTGAGTGGTATTTTTTAATAATATAATAGTTAATTGGTTGAGAGGCAAGTATATTTATTATTAGTTTTTTTTTTTCTTTTTACCATACAAAATCTTTTAGTGTGGTATTTATAGCATCTCATTTGCATGTTTTCTTAAAAAAAAAATAGTTATTAACAAACTGAATATGCCTAAAATATGTTTGTTAGGTGTGTCTTGGAATTGTTTCTACAATATAAAATATTTTTATCAAAATTTTATTATCCTTTTTTGATTGAGAAAATTAGTTTGCCTCAACAAATAAGGTCAAATATAGCATGGTCTTTATGCCAATAACAACAACCATAAGTAGTAGTCTCTCTTACTAACATGGTTGATTAGTTATCTCACCCACATTGAATCTCTATGGGTGTTAACATTGGCCATGTGATCAAACTTTCCATAGAAAACTTCTTCCATCTTGGACAACCAAAAGCTCCACAGGCTCCATCAACTACATGCCACGAACTCATGGAACTTCATCTACCACACATAAAATGCATATATGTATTTCATATGATGAATGTGAAAACCCACTTGGAGAAAATTTCATTCCTTCGGTGAGGTAATTTAATAAGTTCCCATGTCTTCGTTTTTTCTAACTAATGAATTAAATTCTTCATTCATGGTATTCTTCCAATGTTGTGTATTATCACTCTATAGGTCTTCTTTGAACAAAAAAATCAATAGACATCATAACTACATGATGGTAACATAGGGAAATCTTGAAACCATTGTAATTGTTGAGATTGCAACAAGATGATGGAGCTTAGTGAAAAGAGTCGCCTTCACTAAGTGGGCCCGCAGGCTATTTTTGGCGCAAGTCTATTTTTAGACTATGTCTATTTTTTGACATATGGATCATGTCTATGGATTGCAGGTTGCTGTTTATGGATGATTGATCAAGTTGGAAAAAATAGATGGACTTCTATTTTTAGACCACAGCGGAGTGACACCACTGCGGAGTGACTGCTCAGTCTAAATATAGAACAGTCAAATATTATTAGCTCATAATAATATTTAGACTATAAACTTTGTCTTATTCTCTTGGAGCACTTCAGGATGAGCTACGGATGTGGTACATGCAGATCCCAGGAGGAAATACGTGGTTACCTATGGGATGACTAATATTTGCATGCAGGACTTTAGTTAAAACTCAAGTGAGTTGAGTTTAGTGGACTGGATTGCGGAGTTGATGGAGTTGTGTTCAGTTTCGCTTTGTTAAACTGGTTGTATTTAGTCTAACTGGAAAATAGACTAGAGATGAGTTGGGTGAATTAGTTATTAATTAATCACAAGTTATTAACTCATAATACAACTAATGAATACATCAGTTACTCAGTTGCATGTCAGTGCATGTTCAGTTCAGCAGGGACAGGTGTTAGAGAATCAGATTGCTATCAGTTGTGACTATAGTTGTGCATCAGATGTTGCACAATCAAGGGATTGAGTATGCCAATGAGTTTGCTCACGTATTTTCCCACATTGTAGGTTGTGCTCACGTGATTTAGCCAAGGAAATACGTGGTTGCCTTGGAATTATCATCAGTTCTTGAGCAGGTATTGAGCAGTGGAGGCAGGCAAGCAGCGAAGGAGATTTGAGCCAGTGATTGATTCAGATCTGAGCTGTATTTTGTGTAACAGAGGTGAGATACTTGTGAGAAGTATTATGTTGTGTAATGTTACATGACTCAATCATTAATATACAGATAGTTGGGGTTTTTAGCGAGATGCTTTCCCCGGGATACATACTGTGTTAATGTGTGAACGCTCTTGATGTTTTATTGTTATTGATGCTGCTATATTGATGATCAACGTAGAGGAGCTTATGTATTGTGTATGTTTTCCGCAATAGTACATGATCAGGATAATCTCCATTGAATATGTGTTAAATTATTCAAAATTTCTACATGGTATCAGAGCTGTTGATCTTCAGATCTACTATTCAGGAAGTGTTTACATTCTATTTCCCTAGGAAGAGCCTGTAATCGGGCCAGGTAGCCTCTGGATTCATCCTTCCTTTGGAAGGTGAAATATCCGGTCAAAGCCCATACAGTCAATCTCTGTACGAGAAATATTGTGTTCTCACGAATCTTAGATCTGAGGCGGTTGAGTTGGTTGCTGGTGGAATTCGAAATTTGCAGCAGTGTTTTCTTGGTGACAATGCAGCAATGTCTTTCAACGGATTGCGATTGGAGTATGCTCTTGAGGGCAGCTCAAACTATATTGCATGGAAGGACAGGATGGAGGCAGTATTGGATGATAAAGGGCTGAAGGAGTTCATAGATACGGATATCCCAAAGCCTACTGATGCTACTCAAGCTGATGCTTGGCAAAAGAAGATTGCAAAATGTCGAAGGATTCTGTTGGAGGGCGTGAAGGATCACATTGTGTCCAGCCTCCATGGAAAGGCTAATCCATATTTGATGTGGAAATCATTAACAGAATTATTCCAAAGCAAGAGCGATCAGAGGAAGCTGGCGCTCAAAGATAAACTCAGAAACATCAAATGCGAGAAGGGTGACAGTATTCCCAAGTATCTCACGAAGTTCACTCAGTGTCGAGATGAACTGGGGAGTGTGGGG
>APFE031129761.1:0-12608 GCA_000404065.3 Pinus taeda
GAACTAGGCACCATTGAGAATTTCAACTTATTAGTGATTTCTAATATTTAAAAGTTATGTTAAGAGTTCCTATTAATGTAGTTGAGAATTATATTATTATATCTGACCATCACAATTGTGTGTTTATTTACAGCTTTATTATGAACCCATGACAGGGCATCAGTTCAGATCTAAGAATGAAGTGTTGAGTTTTCTATCAGGAGGAGACAAATTAATACTATTGTTGCTTGCAGCAGAGTGCATAGATAGACTTAGTAGGAATGTTCCAACAGATTAGGGTATTAACTTAGCTCATTAGGAATGTTCTAAATCTGCATTGCTGTAATAAGGAAATAAACATAGAGCTCTAGCTTAGAAATGTATTTTGAAATAATTTTTGATTGCATGCATTTGATGTACCCTATGGGCAGCTAAACATGAAAGGTATTAGAGTGATAAAGTCTACTTCTAAACAAGATATTATATTCCCACTAGAAATTAAGTTGGTTTTGTGATTATTTTCTCACTTCAATTCTTACCATGTGATTATTATGTCTTCCCATCCCTGATATGTTTCCTCATATGAAAGTTATTACCCTAAAAGTATGTAATTGATTTTCCTCTCATGGTAACTACATAAATGATAGCTTACTAATATATCGTTCAAAACATTTTCTATTCATTGCATTTATAGTTTGAAAATATGTAATTGGTTTTCCTCTCATAGTGGCTACAAAAGGTATAAATTATGCACATTATTCAAAACCTAGATATTATTCAAAAGAATCTCCATTCATAATTAAAAATAAATTCAAAACTTAAAACATATTTAAGTAATTAATCCACCCAATATTACCTATTATATAGATTATAATAAATTAAAACTCATATATCAAATGTCACTATCAACTAAACATACCCACAATACAAAGGTCTAAACACAAAGGTCTAAACACGTTTGAGAATCCATTCATCAATACTTGAATATATATGATGATATATATGATGATTATGAGAGTAATACGTGGTGATGCAATACTCATACACATAGTGACGTGTCAAGGTTGGTGTAGCATCCAACACAGGCATCCTATGTTATATGTTATACTCTACTTGACAATATATTAAACCAGTGTTTAGATTATATGTTGCATGTGGAATTTGACTCTATAGAAGTGTAAAGGCAGAAGTTGGAGTTTTGATGAAATAATAAGTGCCCAAACCTAGACGTGGGCCTCTAGCTATCAAATTCATGATGTAGTAATGAGTAAATGTAGTAATGAGTAAATGTGAAATTAAAGAATTTGATTTGTTTTCCACGGCTTAGGTGAGGGACATTTGGACAATACATCATCTGGAAACCCTCAATTAATGCTTAGATTGATTTGTTTGCCATGGAAAATTCTTTCTGACCAAATACAAAGTCTAGTTTTATGTGATTCAGTATGAGGGCAAAGTTTCAATTCATTGATTTGTTTCCCACTGCAATTTTTTCCTCACCAAATATAGATAGTCTAGTTTTATGTGATTCAATGTAGCATAAAAATTATTTTAGGCCTAATTAAAACATAATTTATCTGGTGCATTGGGCTATGTTAGATGTATTTTTGCATTGAACATTTAATGCGATATTTTGAGATTTCACTTGATTGTGGAGAATAATTTATCTTGGTTTTACTCAATAGTTTCTATATTTGGATTTTCAAATCTATTTATTCTAGGAGATATTGAAGTCTAATTGTATTTATATTTATTTGTAAAATCTAAAGTGAATTTATTATCCTCTCCATCTAGGATCAATTTGAGTAAGTGACTCTTTGAGTTTATGACTTTCAGCCTCATTGTTATAGGATAGAGAATAAATTAATTGACTTAGCTAACAAGTTTTGAAGTCTTCACTAGAAATACTCATTATGAGCTCAACATGTCAGATGCAAAAATTGAACCCAAGTGGAAAGGACAACAACATCTAAATCCAATTGACGACAAACATTGACAACTTGACCTTCACACATGAAAGAGTCATTCTCAAAAGCAATGGCCTCTATCAAAACCTAAAATATTTACATGATTGTCTTTGAAACTGGGATACCAAACAAAAGTTTGCATAAATTATTATATGCACAAGTTATTGATTACAATTAAATTCTCATAACACGGTCAAAAAATGATCTCTGAAAAATGACATGGAAGATCACAAAAAATATAATGAAATTAATGACATAGAAGATCAGAAAGAATATAATGATTCTCAAAAACAACTGCCTCTATGAAAACCTAAAATATTTACATGATTGTCTTTGAAACTAGGATACCAAACAAAATTTTTTGTAAATTATTATAGGCACAAGTTATTGATTACTATTAAATTCTTGTAACACAGTCAAAAAAGATCTCTGAAAAATTACATGGAAAATCACAAAGAATATAATGAAATTAATGGCATAGAATAGAATATAATGAAATTAAAAGTGATGCAAAAGAAAACTGGGATGAAAAAAAAAGTAGAACACTTCAAACAAGGACAAGAAAAGTCTTCTAACAAGGACAAGAAATTTTTTTTTTCATAAATTATTATAGGCACAAGTTATTGATTACAATTAAATTCTCATAACACAGTCAAAAAATGATCTCAAAACAATGACATGGAAGATCACAAACAATATAATGAAATTAATGGCATAGAAGATCACAAAGAATATAGTGAAATTAAAAGTGGTGCAAAAAAAAATTTTTGGATGCAAAAAAAACCTGGAGCACTTCAAACAAGGACAAGAAAAGTCATTGCGCCTTTTTTGAACAAGGATCCAAAAACTCAACTAACCATCAAAACATACACCAAGTTTGTCTTTCCATTATAAAGCATCATTACCAATACACAAAAAAAATATATTATTAAGAATTGTCAAAAACAAGCTACTATGACAATCATTATATTAGAAAAAGAAATAAATATTACAATTGTACAGTTACTTAAACAAGTTATTTATGAAATCCTTAAACAAGCACACAAATCTATGTTCAGTATTCAAACGTTCAAAACATGCATTTTGTTATGATCAATCTAAATTATTTTGATTTTTTTAAGTAATCATAGTAACTATACAAATTCTCACTAGAAAACTACATGTTATATCTATATTCACAATTTATTTAAATACCTCAAAATACATCTCAACTCCCATGAGAACAAATCCAATATTGGAAAACAAATGCCCTTTACATAAGGAACTTCTTTAAAAGGTAATTCATAAAAAAATATTCGCAATATCACATATTGAAGAGCCTCATGACAATATTACCATGTTTCTTATCTTTATAAAAAAAAAAAATTAGAAAAAAATAATTTCCAAAACAAAATCCAAGATGATGTGGAATGCAACACATTCACAAAGAATATGTTGTTTGTTATGTGTTGTTTGTTATGTAGAAATTATGGTGTATAATTGCAACTACTCATTAAATTTTAATCAAATCACAAGACACAATCTTACTCTACTCCTTTGTAAAATTCAATTCACAATTTAGAACCACAAGCGAAAACATGTATAAGGAAAACACACATACATACCTTATTTTTCGAGTAGAAAGCAATTGTTAAAAAACCCTTATATTTTCTTGCATGAATCTCATGTGAATAAAGAAGTATTACAATTGCTTGCTCGCTCTAAGCACAACTTGCAAGTGAATAACCTATAATCTCTGCTCACTCAGAAGCTCTGACCCAAACTTAGTCAATTTGTTCATCTGCTTGAGCCCCTATTTCATTGTGAAATTACTTTAGAAATTAGGCCCCTTTTATTTAGTAAAATCCTCAAAGTGATTGTGCGATTCCCAAGGTCAACTCGAGAACTCGAATTCTTTGCATGCACTAGCTATTTTGAGTTGATTGATTAGTTAACTCGATGGACACTGAGTTTGACTCAAGTCCCATTGAACAACTAACCTTCCACTAGTTCCTCTAACAATTAGAACTAGTTTAAGTGAAGACAACTTGAAATAACTAACCTTGATTGCGATAAATTAGCAATCACACATGCTTAATTGAACTCTAACTCCTCTAACTCAAATTTATTGATCTAACTGACTCACAAGAGCCATGTCACCTATGTTAACTGCATCCAAGTTGTCTTCTAATGTGGAAATTCATTTTTTCTCAATTTAATCAAAGGCAAACTCAAATGGAGAATTTCTTGCTGCATTTTTCAACTCTCTCTCTTCACAAGAAAGGGATTATCAACCACCTCTATCCTACACCCATGGAACTCGAACTTCCCTCTTGACAAGGCCTTTTTCAAAATGTCAGCATCTTGTTCCTCTCTCAAAAAATATTGTAGCAAGATTATCCACCTCTGCACACAATCCTATAAATGGTGATACCAAATATCTATATGTTTGGATCGATCGTGAAATACATGATTCTTGGAGAGATTGATGCAAATTTGATTATCACATTAGATCATAGTTGGATCCATCATCTAGCCAAATAGTCCCACAAGTATCTTTCTCATATTACCCCACATGATGCTCGACTTGCAGCCATGTATTTAGCTTCTGCTGAGCTAAGCGCCACAAACCTTTGGTTCTTGTTGTACCATTAAATAGTTGTAGACACAACATTGAAAATTCCACCTGATGTATTATTTCAGTTTGATGGACTCCTTGCCCAATTTGCATCTATGAAGCCACACAGATTCACTAGCTTTATCTCTCTGTACCATAATCCAAACTGGGTAGTGCCTCTAAGGTACCATAAAACATGCTTAGTTTCCTTCCAAAATAATTTGGTTGGCCTAACCATAGCTTGGCTCAACTGGTTGAATGCACATCACATATCTCGTCATGTGTTCACAAGGTACATTAGTGAACCCACTAGCTATCGATAAATAGTAGCATCCACTTCCTCACCTGAAGTGGCATCCTCCTTCCTCGAGTTGGTCACTAGTTCCCCATCACCTTTCCATACTTCCAACCCAAGGAAGTAGTGCATGATACCCATGTCCTTGATTTTAAATTCTCTTGCAAGGTCCTCCTTGCAAGATCTAATCAACTACTCATTACTAGTTAAAATCAAATCATCAACATATAAGACAATAATAGGCAATTTAGCTTCTACCAAGATGAATAAAGAAGTATTACAATTGCTTGCTCACTCTGAGCACAACTTGAAAGTGAATAACCTATGTTTCTACTCATTCAGAAGCTTTGACCCAAATTAGTCAATTTCTTCCTCTTCTTGAGCCCCTATTTCCTTACGTAATTCCTTGATAAATTAGGCCCCTATTATTTACTAAAATCCTCAAATTGATTGTGAAATTCCCAAGGTTGATCATCTGATTGCATGCAACACTTGTACACTACTTACTAGTCTACGCTTGATGTTACATTGCCTTAGAATCTCCACCACAACTCGAGAACTCGAATTCTCTCCATGCACTAGCTATTTTGGGTTGATTAATCAGTTAACTAGATGAACACTGAGTTTGATTGAAGTCCCATTAAACAAGTAACCTTCCACTAGTTCCTCCAATTGTTAGAACTTGTTTAAGTGAAGACAACTTGAAATAACTAACCTTGATTGCTAAAAATTAACAATCACGCATGCTTAACTGAACTTTAACTCCTCTAACTCAAATTTATTGATCTAACTAAGTGACAAGAACCATGTCACCTCTATTAATTGCATCCAAGTTGTCTTCTAATGTGGAAATTCATTTTTTCTCAATTTAATCAAAGGAAAAATCAAATTGAGAATTTCACACTGCATTTTTCAATGCTCCCTCTCAGCAAGAAAGGGATTATCAACCACCTCTATTCTACACTTGTGGAACTCAAACTTCCCTCTTGACAAGGCCTTTCTCAGAATTTCAGCATTTTGTTCCTCTTTCAAAATGTATTGTAGCAAAATTATGTGCCTCTGCACACAATCTTGTGAATGGTGATACTAAATATCTATATGCTTGGATCGATTGTAAAATACATGATTCTTGTAGAGCTTGATGAAAATTTGATTATCACATTAGATCATAGTTCGATCCATCATCTAGACAAATAATCCCACAAGTATGTTTCTCATATTGGCTCCAATGATGCTTGAATTACAACCATGTATTCAGTTTCTTGCGAGCTGAGCGGCACAAATATTTGCTTCTTGTTGTACCATGAAATAGTTGCAGACCCAACACTAAAAATTCCACTTGATGTATTATTTGAGTTTGATGGACTCCCCACCCAATTTGAATCTTTGAAGCCACACAACTTCATTCCCTTTATCTCTTTGTACCATAGTCCAAATTGGGTTGTGCCTCTGAGGTACCATAAAACATGCTTAGTTTCCTTCCAAAATAATTTGGGTGTCCTAACCATAGCTTGGCTCAACTCATTGAATGCACATCACATATCTCATCGTCTGTTCACAAGGTACATTAGTGAACCCACTAGCTACCAATAAATAGTAGCATCCACTTCCTCACCTTAAGTGGCATCCTCCTTCCTCCAGTTGGTCACTAGAGGTGTCTCCATGGGTTTGCAACTCTCCATGTAGAACTTATGTAGTATCTCATTTACATACTTTCCGTGACAGACAAACAGTTCCCCATTGCCTTGCCATACTTCCAACCCAAGGAAGTAGTGCATGATACCCATGTCCTTCATTTCAAATTCTCTTACAAGGTCCTCCTTGCAATATCTGATCAGTTGCTCATCACTAGTTAAAATCAAATCATCAACGTATAAGACAATAATAAGCAATTTAGCTTCTACCAAGATGTGATATAGGTTTTCATCTAGTAACTTTTTTTTAAGCCCAAACCAATGAGATAGTTATTGATCCTGGTGTACTAAGCACTATGTACATGTTTGAGACCGTGCAATGCTCGCTTGGGTCTGCACATATGAGACTCCCCATCAAATGTCTCAAAACCTTGTGGTTGCTCAATGTACACCTCCTCCTCAATAACCCCATTGAGAAATGTTTTTTTACATCCATCTAGTGGGTCTTCCACCCCATCTTCATGTAGAATGCAAGAATTGATTTAATGGATGAGTACCTTACTACATGAGCAAAGGTCTCCTCATAGTCAATTACCTCAACCCTAGAGTATCCCTTGGCCACAAATATGGCCTTAAAATTCTATATGCTTATGTCTAATACCTACTTAACCTTGAAGGTCCATCTTGAACCCACAAAAAATTTATTAGCTTGTCTTAGGACCACTTCCCAAACATTGTTCTTTACAATGGATTCATATTCCTCCACCATTGCATCAACCCATACAGGTTTCTCTATTGATTCCTCCAAATATTATGACTCAGTGTCAACAAGATTAGTCATTAGAGCCATGTAGCGAGTGTATCAATCATGACCTTCTCTTCCTACGCAAATTTGAAGGATCTCCCACATTCTCCCTCGCATCCTGCACAAGTATATTAGTTTGCTTGGTCCTTCTTCTACCTTCTCTGAATGGTTCTTCTTGAGTGGATGTCTCCACTCTCAGCTCCTCAATTTGTGGCTACCCCAAAAATTTGTGAGTCTCCTCCTTTGGAGCTAAAATCTCCTCTTCTAGTGGGATGTGGAGCTCCTTCTCGAGAGAGCACCACATCACTTTCTCCTCATCAACTTTTACATCCCTTCACACAAATTTCATTATGAGGGATGACAAGTACACATAATAGTTTTGAGAAGTTTTTGTGTAACCCATAAAAACCCCCAATTCTATTATTGGCTCAAGCTTCTTCCTTGATTCATTGGAGGCATGGTGGTAGAAAGAGGCTCCAAAAATCCCGAAGAGTGACACATCCAATATTCTCCCCGAAAAAACCTTCATCGGTGTAATCATGTCGAGAATCAGACGAGGAATTTGGTTATGCAAATAGACAATTGTGTCACATGCCTCTACCCACAATATAGTTGCAGGCTTTTATAATGCAACATAGCCCTCACGATGCCCACAATGCTATGGTTCCTTCTTTTAATCACCCCATTTTGTTTTGTTTTGTGGAGTGTTGTCAACTCTTGTCAAATTCCTTCTTTCACATAGAAATTTTTGAATTCACTCGACACAAAATCACGTCCATTATCGCTCCTGAGAGCCTTCACCTTATTGTTGATTTCATTCTCAATCAGTGCCTTGAATTATATCAACTTGGGGAATGTCTCATCTTTCTTCTGCATGATCAAGATCCAACACTTCTGTGAGAAGTCATCAATAGAATTACAAAATATTTATGTTTGGGAGTGGAGGCTATCGAGAAAGGTCCACATACATCAAAATGGATCCCTTCCGAGACTGCATGTGCTTTGTTCTCCTGATCATGGAATGTGGATTTTGTGCACTTCCCCAAGGTATACCCTTTACATACATCTTGTTGGTTAAGTTATCATTTAGGGAGGCCAGTGGTTATTTGTTGCATAATCTTGAAGACCGACACATCCAACGTTCTCCCCGAAAAAACCTTCATCGGTGTAATCATGCCGAGAATCAAACGAGGAATTTGGTTATGCAAATAGACAGTTTTGTCACATGCCTCTACCCACAATATAGTGGTAGGCCTTTATAATGTAACATAACCCTCATGATGCCCATAATGCTATGGTTCCTTCTTTTAGCCACCCCATTTTGTTTTGTTTTGTGGAGTGTTGTCAACTCTTGTGAAATTCCTTCTTTCACATAGAAATTTTTGAATTCACTCAACACAAAATCACCTCCACTAGTGCTCTTCAGAGTCTTCACCTTCTTGTTGATTTCTTTCTCAATCAGTGCCTTGAATTATATCAACTTGGAGAATGTCTCATCTTTCTTCTGTATGATCAAGATCCAACACTTCTGTGAGAAGTCATCAATAAAAATTACAAAATATTTATGTTTGGTAGTGGATGCTATCGAGAAAGCTCCACATACATCAGAGTGGATCCCTTCCGAGACTCCATGTGCTTTGTTCTCCCGATCATGGAATGTGGATATTGTGTACTTCCCCAAGGTACACACTTTACATACATCTTGTTGGTCAAGTGCTCATTTAGGGAGGCCAGTGGTTATTTGTTGCATAATCTTGAAGGCGCCATGATGCAAATGACCAAGTCTTGTGTGCCAAAGTTCACCAACATCGCCACTCTGCACTTTCTCCACCTTAGTGCTTAATGCAACATAGTCTTCCACATATAGCTTATACAGGTTCTTCACATGAACCCTGATTTGCTTCACCTATCCCATGGCTATGTGACTTAATAATGCTTTTCCTTTTCTAAAGATCACATCATAACCACAATGTTCCAAAACTGCAAAGGAGATGATATTTTTATTTAGGCCCAGAATGAAGATGACATCCTTGAACCTAAGAGGGGTGACCAAATCCCTTTGAAAAATGAGTATACAAATCTTAGCTGCATTGTACCTTCTGTCATCCCCCATCTCGATGTGCATTTTCAAGTCTTCCTCCTCCAGGTCACTGAAAAATTGTCTACACCGTGTCATGTGAAACGATGCACTTGAGTCCAAGTACCACACACTCCCCATCATTTTTCTTACCATGCATGCGATAAGTGTAAAGTAAAGCTAAAACTGTGAAGCAAAAGATTCACCTACTCCTCCTTCTAAGTTCTTCTTGCTCGGATTTTTATGTGAACACTTCGTGGTGTAGTGTCCAAATTCATGAGAATGGAAGCATTTAATTTTGGACAAATATTTCTTCTTGCCCCCTTGGCTAGATTCTAGTTTGGATTGTGATTTATTCCATTTTCCCCTTCCAACCAATGCAATTTTTTCTTCATCTTTGCCCTTGGATGAAGTCCCATCGCTAGTATTCCACCTTATTTCCTCATGTACCAAATCAGACCATAAGCATTCCAAAATTGGTAGTTTCTCCCTCTCGTTAGTTCTTGGTAAGGCCTAGTAGGGATAGGCTTACCAAGTTAGCTTTACAACATTAACACCAACCCCACCAAGTTGATCAAGAACTTGTGTGAACTTACTTAGATACTGTAGAATAGTGTCACTACAAAACTCACTCGCACAGTACGTTATATCCTCCATTGTCGGTGTACCGAACTTTGGTCAAGACTGCTACTCGCTTTACACTATTCCAACTCACTTATTTCCTAGAAGTGGTACTACATATCAAGTGCCAGATTACTTCATTGAAACTCATTTTTGAACTCTTGCCCGACACCACTATCGAACACGAATGCTTGATGTATCTCAATCAGCTGGATGAGACCCATTGAGATGCCACACTAGAACTCGAAGCCCATAAGTGTGAGGTCAAATCCCAATATGACAAAAATGTCAAGCCTCATTCTTACTAAGAAGACAATCTTGTTTTACTCTATGATTAGAAACACGACCTCTTAGGGGCACGAATGCTTCAACCATTATGGATCGGTCCATATGTGATCACCAGAGCACTCTCAAAAGCTGCCTATGAAATTTAGGACTATGAAGGAATGCCATCGCTGAGCCCCAAAATGGGCTCTATCTGAAAAAGTATTATGCCTAGTATTGCACTAGGCATGAGCTTTGTAATTTTATGTATTTATAAGTTTTTTCTCTTTTTGCTATGAATGGATTTTTGCAGTTTTGCGAGTATTTGTCTCATATATGTTTCTCATTGTGCAGATGTCTTCATCACCCTTACTATACGTAGGATATGAAGATGGTGCTAGTCATCACACATGACACATTGTATCAATTGCTTGGGTCATTTACACCCCTGATTTAAAACTACTTTGTTTCGGGGGAGTCTTTCTTGGCACCACCACCAACAGTATTGCTAAGTATATGTCTATAATATCACTTCTCACTAAAGCGTCATCTTGGGACATCTCCAATCATTAGGGATTTTTTAGGTGTAAAATGGGCCTCCTAAGGAAATCATAAAATAATAGTGGAAATAATAAAATAAGATTAGATTACATCATCAAATTTTAGAGGGCAAAAAGAAAAACTATTTTTTTCAACTATATTTTCAACTTTTCTTTTTATAGGTTTACTCAAATTTCAAGTGAAAACATTTTTTGGATGCATAATTTGATTCCTCACCCAAGGAGTACCCATGTTGGATACTTTCGATAGACCCTACTACACAAAAATGAGAAATACATTAAAAACATGATTGCAAACATGTTTTTTCATGTATTTCTCATTTTTCTTGTAGTAGTGTCCATCGAAATTATCCAACATGGGTACTCGGATAAGGAATTAAATTTTTCATACAACGAGCACTCCCTCTCAAAATTTGAATAAAACCTTAAGGAGATAAGTTGAAATACAAGTTGAAAAAACAGTTTTATTATTTTATTATTTTTTTTTATCTTTTTACCCCTTTACTCTAAAAATGGTGAATCATCCTCCATGGTTGACATCATCATCTTGAATCCTATTGGTTCTTATAAAGTTTATTTTGGTTGTAGATTTTTCTTAGGAGGCCCATTTTAGACCTCAAAATTCCCCTAATGTTGGCGTTCAGGTTAGACTCTCAACTTGTTGTTATGAAATTGAAAAATCATTATCACATTTGAAATCCAATATTGTTACGTCATTATTTAAGGTACAACTCTTAGAATGCCAATTTGAGTTTATTACATATGAACACATTCCTCGAGAATTTAATGCATTTGCTGACTCATTAGTAAACTATGTATTAGATTGACATCTCTCTTGTTTATTATAGATACATGCATGAAAGTAAATATTTACATAGTTAAAAATTTACAAAAACATTAAAAAATATTTACATCATAAAAGTGTCAATCTCTCTCTCTCTCTGTCTCTCTCTCAGTGTGTCAAATCCAGTGTTTCACATCAGAAAATTCCCAAAACTTGGATGTTTTAAGTGCAAAATAGCTCTATTAAGGCTTTTTATAACACCTGTTGGCTAACCCATGCTATTGCTAAGAGTCTACTACTCATTAAATCTAAAAAAGACTGTAGCTAACCTCCTAAGAGGAACTAGAAATCACTCAAGCAAATGGACGGTGTGTCGCTGCAAATGGGAAGGAATCTCCCTCATGGGAAGAGGAGGAACACCCATGCTCAGGCCTTTGAATTTCCTCAAAACCTTTCATAGACTCTTCACATCATCTCCATCTTAGGAAGCCGCCACACCCGCACCAGCTCCAGGTAGTTGGTCCCCTTGCCTTGCTTAGCGAGGCATATCCACAAGTCGCACTGGTGCCACATATTCGTCAATCAAGCGCTTCATATTAGCACTTGCTCATCTATAAAATCAAAAACATTACATAAACATTAAAAAGTTAAAAAATACTTTAAGTACTCTAAGAAATCTTCTTACCTTGAGGCCCCTAATGACTACCAGGTTGCAGCATCAAATCTCGATCTCCTATAAAGTCCACGCCTTCATAAGCATAGTCATAAATCATCATAATTTGGCCATTAAGCCACTCAAAGAAGTCATATTCAAATAAATGTCGGATTAAACCCCCCTCCAATAGGAGGATCTAGCTAAGCCCATCACTGTTTCCTTGGTTCTCTAGGATCAGCCTGACCCAAGCTCATTTGTGGCCTCATCACGGGAACTCTCTCAAGAAATAAGGACACAATGAGAGTACCATACACAAATTTCATTTGGGTAGGAGTCTTACAGGCTATCAACTCTTCCTTTAGCTGGCGAAG
>APFE031129770.1:17167-45331 GCA_000404065.3 Pinus taeda
TTTGACGTGGTTAAAACCGTCAAAGAGGGAAACAGTCCACGGCCTGCGCCAACGTGGCTACTACAGGCAATTTATTAATAAAAGAATGAAAATTTACATAAGCTTCTCTCATGCACGGTTAACCTACAATGACCCTCCATGCGCTTTAAATAGAATTCATGGACCAATCGGGTGTCAAGCCACGGATCAAGTGTCGGTAATACCGAGGAGAGAATGAACCGTCGGATCACTACATACCGTGACCGTCGGATTGTAAGTTACAAAATGTACAACGGTAAAGAAACACACTTTACCTAACTCTATACCTAACTCTATACTAGACCAAGTTGAACTTAACTATTTCCTATGTGTCGGAATATCCTAACAGAAAAGACCTTCTAGCGGAGGATTTTGCAGAAGCCCCTATAAAAATACCCCAAAAATCCGTTTGTAGCAGTGGTCAATAATGAAGGTGGGTAAGAAGATGTTTTATTGGATTTTTTTTGGATGGTGCATCTACAATCTACAACGTACCAGTGCTTTAATATCGATCCAAACACCCGTGCAACATAGAACATGGTGCATCGTGGAAAATTTATTTTTATAAATTTAAAAAACATGGTGCACTAAATAAAACAACACATCGGTGCTTGAATAATTGATAGCACTAGAAAAATGTTACTTTTAAAAATTATTAGAGCTATATACACCTATAACACCGGTGCCCTCCATGTAGTAAAACGCCCTAGTGAATACCAAGAAGGAGCACTGTTATATTTTTTAAATTTCAAAAAAATGTGGTGCTACTTCCCAATGATGCACATGTGTGGCACATGTACTAAAACACCCTGAGACATATTCTAAAGAGCATCGCTAGGTGCTCTTTAATTTAAAAAAAAGAGTAGTTCTATAATAAAACAAAGCACTAGTGTGGTACATGTATTAGAATGCCCCAGGGCGTCTTAATAAAAGCAGTGCTATATATTTTTTAATTTAAAAGAATAGAGTTCTCTTAGATATCTTCGGCACCGGCGCAGTTATAGTAACACACCTGTGGAGGGTTAAATAAAAAAACCACGGCGACCGTAAATTTCATTTTTACCATCTATACTGCTGGAGAGCTTTGAAGCACTGGTACCACTCTTGCCTCATGCAAGTGCCCTGACGTCAATGCTTCTCTTACTCACCATCCTTCCGTACCATGCTCACACCTAACTTTCCAATTTTTTCAAACTGTGGCAACATTTGTTTTTCTCCATTATGATTCAATAATGCCTCCCTTACGACCAAATATCTAGGACATATCTATGTTTCTCTCTAATTTAATTTGTTAGTGGATCAAAATTATAAATTAGCTTAAAATATCCATTGTTTTTGGAAAATCAAATCCATGTGTGGTGCGATTGATATGTTCAACTCACATCGATAGTGGTTCACCCTATAATGTAATGGACCATAGTTCGGTGTCTGAATGTAAGGACTACAATTGTTGTGGTGTGTTTTGTAAATGTAAATGCATCGGGAAAGCTAAAAAAATGTATGTTGGTGTTTTATGCTAACTGGATTTATATTTACCAAATGCACCACAAAATAAATATTTAAAATATAGTTATAGATCAGTTCGTTCGATAACCTGAACATTTTGTACGAGTGTGCAAAGGTTATACGTGCACACCATTGCATAAGTGTGATGCATCACGATGAAAATTTAAACTTGCGAACCAAAAACATTATGTCATATGTATGTGTGCATCGATGTCAGTGCAGTTGTGTTTGATAACACATTGAAGCCAATGCATGACTGTGTTTTTGCCACACTGTTGATTTTTTTTTATTGAAGGTTATATTTTCGTATTTATAAATACATTTTTCATTTAATAAAAAAAAAAATATTTGATATATGAGGATTATGTAGTTTATATGTCAATCATGTAGCAGAGATGTAAACATAGGGAGCAACGATAGGAGTAGCAGAAGATGGATGACCCATAAAATATGGTCCAACCATGGGAGGCCAAAGAGAGGGAGATGGATTTATACTCATCACCTTGTTACTGCAGTGACCCAAGAACTCTTAAGGAATGTAGGTCTCGTAAACTATTATTAGGAAGCTACATCCTTGAAGGAGCAATATATCTGATTGGTGCATTTGATGTAATGATGGAGTGCCCGGTAGTTATTTTTCCATGTTGGTCTTAGGGCGTGGTGTAGGCACTCTAAGGAGGACATATATTTTATCACTGACCTATCTATGTGGGTAGGATTTTCCTGAGTTCCCTGATGTCCCCCATGGGGTTGTAGTTAAGACTCAGCTTGCCTACTTTCAATGACGTGTCGGGCTTCATCCAGTATGTCCAACAGATTTTGAGGTGCGTGGTGGACAACTATAGATTTCTTCTTTGGCTGCACAGGAGGTTAAGTGCCTCTCATTATTAGTCATCACCATTGCATGCTCTAGTAGTGATGGGAAACACATTAGTTGCCCTCTTTTGGATTATGTCTATTCTTTGATTCTGGTGCCACATTGTATCAAATGGTCTTCCAATTTTTTTAGGCAGTTTTTTATGGCTTTAGATAGATGTCGTGCATGGAGAAATGGAAGGGTGGCCTTCCCTTTCACTTCAATTTTTTTTGTTTTGTTTATTTTTTGATAGGTTTCCAGAGACAAGGCCTAAATTTTACCGTCACCCTGCTAGGTGAATCATTGAGCTTTGGATGCACATGTAGGGGTAGATGGTTCCCAAGAGGAGCTTGCTAGAGTATCCTACCAGGATTTCTGAGGAACTAATGCTACTTTCCAGTGAGGATGACCATGCATTTATCGCATTGGCATTTATGTACAGAGGGATTGATTGCAGTAAATGTCCTAACATACTCTTCACATCAACTGAGCTTCCAGATGATAGAGGTAATATTAGAATTTTCCTTAAACTAATCACTTTCACTTTATTGTTTTAATTAACTATAATAAAATTTATTCTAGGACAATCTTTAACTTGTTTTATTAAATTGTTTAATGAAATTGTCTAATTATTGTTGTGTACTATATATTTTGTAGACATCGACACATTCGATGTAGACATGTCTTGTCCCCCACGAAATGGAGGAGATGAGGAGATGAGCAAGGTCCAAGAGGGTGAGGCACATCCTTAGGGGGGCATGAGCATCCATGGCCATAGGGTTGGTTTGCGATTTCAAATGGACTATTGGGATAGATTGGCGAGAGTTTTGGTTCAAGAGGGAGTCTTCCCTGTCAGGGCTCAAGATATTAGCGCAGATCCTAGGTTCGTGGATCTCTACATGGATTGTCCATGTGAGATGATGTCTCTTATGTGTCATATCGTCATATCTAGTAGGGAACTAGTAGCGATGAGGGATGTATGTCATGAAATGATAGATACGTCAGATGAGGGTGGTCATCATGATGACAAGGGTGGTGATGATGATCATGATGATGGGAGTCGTGATCATGATCATGATGATGAGGGTGGTGGTTAGGATGCTTCTGGTAGTACTACCCAATCATATCATGGTTGTTAGCCAGTTGATCATGAGATGTCAGAGTGAGAGGATGTGCTTTATGTTTCTCTTGACAGTTTAGACCAACCACCTCCTCCTCCACCTCATAGTTCACCAAACCGCATTGAGGCAGTTGTTGACCATCCATCATATTTTATTACGAACCAAGAAGTTGGCACTACTACATTTGTTGTATAAGATATTTAATTGCAGTTATTTGACCTGTTTTACAATATATATATATATATAATAATATATATATAATACTATATATATATATAATATGTCACAATATTTTTTTTATCCATGTTTATGTACTTAATTTGTATGTTAGCGTTGATGTGTATATTGTTAGGTCATGTTGGATATGTTCATTTAATGTGCTTGTAGAGAGATGTGTATGTGATAGAAGCTATTTGACATGAGATTATTAATTTGAGGATGTGTGTGGTGATGTTATATTACAATGTTTATGTTTTGTTAGATGTGATCATGATGATGATGCCCTCTTAGATTATTAGATTTGTGTGCTAGTTAATGACATTTATATGTGTTAGAGGTGTATATAATTATATGATGGTATTGAATTCCAATGAGTATCTTGGATGATGTTTAATTTTGTTAGATGGTGATCATTATGATGTTTATTTTTGTGAAATAATATTTATTATAGATTATGTATCAGTGAAATTACATCAAGATTTTATATACAAATTCACATGTAGAATGACTAACTCTAAAAAACATACAAGGATATCTTTATAAATTACAAACTTTAGTATTGTTGAAAATAAGATTGTAAAATTATGATAAATATTATTCTATTGCTTAGATAGTTCATTGATATTCAATCTAACTTAATTAGTAAAATATTCCAATGTTCACAAGTAAAAAATAATTAAAGTTAAAATAATTTAGTTAATTATTAATAGAAGAAAACATGTAACTCATTCAATTTTAACGCAAAAATATTAAATAATATTTAATAAAAAATCCAAATTTAACCAATTTAAAATTGGTTTTAAAATTCAATCTATTGTATATAAACTAAGTTAGAATTTTTATAATAACATCAGTTAATATAACTTGAAATAATTATATTTTTCATAAATTAATTTATTACTAAAGTTATAAGATTTTCAAGCAATTTAAATTTCATATTTATTGCAACTCTTACCAATCTAAATTGGTATTTTCTCTCTCTAAAAATGAGGATCAAGAATGTAAAATAAGGCTTGTGAAGTTAATTGTAGTTGGGGATTTTGTATACTGGAAGTTATCCCTTAAAGAGGTAACTGAATTTTTTTCTAGTAATAAAGATATACCATTTTGTTGCTATTTTGGTTATTTATTTGCTATTATACTCGTTTAAATATAACTCTTTTTAATGATAACACTAGTTAAATAATAAAAAAATGTTATTATATTAGATTTAAACTTTTTATAAATAACATCATTATTTCTTAATGAACAACTCGAAAAATATTATTTTTTCCAGATAGTTATCATGATATAGTCATTTAAATACATGTTTTCACATTTCTCCTCACTAATATTACATCATGTTCACAATGATAATGATATGTCTACTTTAAATAATTTACTTATAAATACATAAAATTAGATATTTATTTTACATAATCTAAATAAGAAAGAAAATGCATCACCAAGTCTATTTGAATGTCAAACAAATGCCTTTTAATTACCATCACATTATTTATCATTGAATTCTTAGGCATAAAATATTGATTAATTCAATTTATGTTTTATAATTACCACTGAAAATAAAAGTCAAAATTGTTCCATTATCCAAGAAGAAAAACATTAAAACACGTCATGGATCCATGTAAACCCATTTGTTTCTCTTATGGTCCATACAAAAATGTAATGAACATTTTATACATGCATAAGACCTCCTTTTAGTTTACATAATGTGTAAGTTACATACATTAAACATGACTTTACCTTTCATGTGAAGAATTTAATCTTACATACTAATACACAATTTTTTCATTGTTAAAGTCCTCATAGAGTTATCACTACATGATGATTTATATTGTTTTTGAACTAAACAAGAAGAAAAAACATGTGAATTAATTAGTAAACAAATAAGTATCTAAATTGAGACTAAATCTTCAATGTTATTTCTAAATTCACTATTTTATGCTAATTTTCCAATTTTAGAGGGATTGTAACCTTGAATCCTTATTATCATAGATTAGGTGTACACATTTGGAAATAATTAGTTATAAGTGTAAAAAAAGTTTCCACTACAAAAAAATGTGTAAAAACATTTGTGAATCTTGCAAATTATATCATAAAATTCCAACAAGACAAATAAAGAAACCATATAATTAGTAAAATAAAGAAAACAAACATACAACAATAGTATACGTGATGAAATAAGACAAGTACATATCACTCCCCTAGTTATCTTCTTCGCCTTGCATGATAACACTATTGTTCTCAAAAATATGTTTTGATCTAGGGTCATGTATTAATACGAACCACCAATCCCTATCCAACACATCTGGGTAAAAAAACATTGACTTGTAGTGTTTTGGGAAAACATAAGGCTCCCCAGCTTCATTCCACGTATTTCTAGAGTTTATAGGTATCAACCCACTATTGTGATCTTCCTTTACATTATTATGATCAGAGGTGTCCCACTACTTTCACCTAAAAATAAAACATTGGAACAAAGATAAGTCCACTTGAATTATATCATGTATATTTCTAACACAACTTAATGGCCCCTACATTATGTTTTGATCGTGGTGGATAACACTACTAGATATGACCAACTCCCCTTCCACTCCTAAGTCTTGTGTCATGCATTCATCATCGACAACCTCCATGAGAAAATGATGTCAATATGCCCACATAGATGGGAATAAATGCACCCATAAAAAAGTGAAAACATCGCAGTGTCATGTGTCTAATAACCCGAACATGAACATAAATAAAAGTAACATATATATATCTATATATATATATATATATATAATATATATATATATTATATATATATATATAATATATATATATATATATATATATATATATATATATTATATATTATATATATATATACATTACAATTCAAAGGTGTAGTATGAAGTTAAAACTATATAGAGAGAGATTATAATTACCAATTTGCTGCACCCAATCCCGATGTTTAGTGCATCCTCTTTGGCATGTAGGTAACCACCAAATGAGCCATATTTCTCTCTATCTTGATCGTCAACACAATTGTTAGGGCATGTCAGTGGAAATTTTTCCTTTAAATTAGCAAGATAATGCACACTTCTACCATTCGATCGTTTGAATTATTTCTTGTCACTGTCCCATTTTGTCCTCTTCTATTCATACAATGCAACCCACAGTTGTGTCGCTTCCGAATTGTAAATAATGAATTTGTTGATGACTTCAATTTCTGAATTTGTTGATGAAATCAAAGAAACACACACAGACACACACACACATATATTACGTATGAGATTAAAATATGCATTAATATAAAGTTTAGTGCGAATAATTACTTTGCAGTAATTTTACAAATAATAAGCTTGCACTTACTCTTTATCAGGCTCCTCTTTCTGTTGATTTAGAGAAGCTCCCCTTCTCTTTTGTATTCATTCATTTCATCACACCTAGTGTGTTGTCGATCTAGTTGATGTACTCATTGGCATTTTACAAAGACTCATGTGATATATACCCATCTAACATAAAACCCTTAAGTTTTTCCCTTTTCCAAACAAAAAATTTCAATTTCTTTATGTACCTCTCTAAGAAAAACATCCAACAACAAGAAACCACCCCAGCTAATTCAACCTCATATACTAAGTCAATTTGAAGATGAACCTGTAAGTCCATGAAACACATCAACAATTTTTTCTCAAACATACAAAAATTCTCAACTTTCTCTTGATGCCACCACACAATGCTAGCAAAATGAATCTCTTTTGATATGATCCAACATACAAATGTAGATAATTTAGATATGGCACATCATAGCTCTTAGGGGAAGTCATAATTCATACATCCATGACGAAGCAAATGATAATCCCTTTACACTGTAAATAGTACATTATACAAAAATTAGTTATAAAATATCCTATTATGTGAAAACAAAAATTCATGTTTTTGTCATATGTACTCTTAGAAGGTTCAAATTGTCATGCAATTTCAACCTGGACAAATGATATTCCACAGTGAACTAGTTTCGTAGTGAATACCCATATAAATAAGACACCCTCACACTCATTATAGTTACGTTTTCTAAATAAAGATCACCTTTCTTTAAAATCCACGGGACATCAACTTCTTCAAAAGACCAAGAGGGACCAACCTCTCCTCTAGTTTCTTATCTTGGCCAATGTTTCTTTTTAGTTTTTGAATAAATATGATCTCTCCTAACAGCTAATGTGTCACTTTCCTTCAATGACATATTCCTCCATAAATAAGACCAAACATTTTTTAAAGTATACATGGGATCTAGTAATTGGGAAATATTAAGATGCTCCCAATATGGGATCTCTTAAAAGGAAGATTTCCTTTTCATGCCAATGGGAAATTTCTCAACATAGGTGTCAAAGAATTCTGGATCATTTAAAATAATCTCTCCATTTGGATCAAACATTTATGGAAACTTCTTCTCCTTGCATCTCTCATATTCTCTTAATCCATTCAACTGGTGTCATCGCTTTAGGCCTTTGGGTTCTCCCTAGCTTACCATTGAAAGTGGATGTTGCTCGTTTGTAAGGGTTTTCTTCTGGAATGAATACCATGGAGCAATCATACATTGGCTTACGTAGGCGGTCAAACCAGTGAGCATTCACATAAGGTCCACAACATTTACATCCATGATACCATTTTGTTACAAGAGACGTGAAATTATTGTATACATGCCCACATTGTTAGCAACCCTTAAGATAAAAGAAAATTCAGTGAATTGAGTTAATATGTGAAGGAATATTATTATGTATATAAACAAATCAATAAAAAATCTAATTTACTAGATAAAACTCCTAACCCTCGATAATCATGTAGGGTGTAACCACATATGCCACACAACATAAAACTCCTCTTGGTTGTGATGGGTCTTGATGCATCGTACACATGTATCCCTTCCCATAATTCCTCTTATTCATCTACCAATGGTTGTAAGTAGACATCCATATTATTCACTTCTCTTAAACCAGGGACTATGAGATCCAACATAATATGTTCATTGTTCACATAAAAACATGGGAGGAATATTGTTATTGATCACTACTACAGGCAAAACAAAACAATTGGTGTTTTGGAGGGAATATAGGTTCACGCCATCCATGGCGATGTTGATTCATATACTTCATACTTCATCCTTGAATTTAAAGTCTGTGTATCCTCTGTATGCTTCATGGGTATTGAATCTATTGGGATTCACGCAACTCCTAACTCACTTTTGTGTGAGGTATGTCATCCTTGCAACATAGCTAATTCTCTGCAATGAAATTAGCTTTGAATCCTCAGAATTATAGGCATGTGCATCAATATATTATGAGGAGGGCCATGTGATTTATGTATTTCTTCTGAATTAAGGTACCTTTCATGCCAACATTTCATATATATATCTTTTTTTTTGCATATTCTCCTATATATAGAATAAAATCATTCAAACATGCATGTTATTATATGTACTCAAAACCCAACATTTTCAACAACTGCTTTTCCTATTCACAACTACCTGACAAGACATTATCACTTGGAAGAACCTTATCTTTCAATAACCTGCATTTGGTGAGGAATATAATTGTATAATCTTAATCTTTAATGGTCCAAAAAAACTATTTTTAATGTTGATTGTGTGACAAGATTTCTCAAAATATAAGGCACTTCGTCAATTATGTAGGTGAATTACGTATATATTGATGAGAAATATGCATTCAACGTGCGAAACTTTTCTTTCAAGTTTTACTATAACATTGTTTTGGCCAACTAAGTAGACTTTTACTTGCCACCAGATCCAAAGACAGGGGTGGTGGAAGCAGATTTCAGGCATTCGAATAAGGTATCATTGATATGACCATCATCCCATAGCTCATCGCTTTGGAATGCATCTAAAAAAATTACCTCCATGCCATTCATATCCCATAAGTAATCGTTCATACCAAACTCTATTTGATTGCCTCCACTGACAACTTGTAATATAGAACTACTATTGTTGTAGTCTTTCCTAGTTGGTGAATTTGGACGTAGTGGGAATTGAATAGGCGGTTGATTCAACAACTATTAGTATACATCCTTTTTGGATCTTTCTCGTAATGAAACCTTCTTTCGAGTTTATGTTGTATTGGGGTGCATCGGAAGATGGTAGGTGGGTCATTCATCATCACTAGAATCCTAATTTCAAAACATATTGAACACCATTAGTACAATATCAATGATATTAGTAAGCATGCCAATGCAGTTGGTTTGTTTAAATTACATTATACCAATAAGTTAGTATGAACATTGATCCAAGATTACAGCTTGAAGTTGCCATGTTCCAATTGGCAAGGTGAAGAGGATATCCATTTTCATCGACCAACTGGTTGCGATATGTAGCTCCTAAAAAGAGATTCCGATGGTTTTTACATGGAGGAATATTTTGTGCATCTGAACTCAATTTTGAATCAGGATCTTGCAAATTTAGTTACCTTTTTTTTAAATTGACATGGATTAAAAAAAAAAAAATTCAATTAGACAATCAAAATATAAATAAAATCTGAACTCACTAGAGATGGAAAGGGAGATATTTATGAAGGACTCTCATCAACAATATTGATCGAGATGGAATTTGAAGAATTGGCCATTTGATATATTTAAATTTTGTCATTGGGTTCGAGAAAAATCAAAAATATCTTTTTGTGTACATATCTAAAATTAATCTCGAGAACCATATAACCACAATTTGAATTTCAATATAGTTTTCAATATGTTTTTCAAGAATAGGGTGACTTCAAGTGCAAAATGTATACAATGAACTATTGTCATTCATGTGGATGCATCCTAAAGGATAATTTGAGATTAATATGCCATTTTATGTGAAAATAAAATTTTGGATAGCTCCTAAACCTGACTGGTGCACTTGTATCGATGTGTTTAAATAATACCTGTACTAGCTTTCGGCATTCTAAAACAAAAAGTTATATATATATATATATATATATCGATGCTCTTGCACAATAACACACCAATGCATTTAAGAACTAAGCAACACTAATACACCCCTATTTCTATATTTTAGAAGATAAAAATGAATTCCACCATCTTGGTACTCATATAAAAATTATAGCATTGAGGCTTTTAATTACAAACCACAACATTGTGTTAAAAAAATTAATCACACCATTTCAGGATTTTGAAAATAAAAAAGGAATTCACCCATGAGGCTTTAGATTGATGGTGAATGGATGCACTGTTAAGGCACTCCTTGTGATAGATCACTGGTTCAAATCCCCCATGGGTGCTTAGCTACCAAAAAAAAAAAAAAAATTCTACCATGTGCGTGCATTGAAAAAATTTGGTGCCCTGACAATCTCTGTGTTCTTTTATTATAAATGCACCAGTGCCCTTGACTATTGAACACACCAATGTTCGAATAAATTGAAACACAAAATGATTTGTTTGTTTATTTATTTATTTTTTGAACTAAAAGAAAAAAAGAATTTTCCCAAAATTTCAAGTGAGTGATTTGCAAGAGAGACCCACCAAGAGCACTATGCTGTAGAAAAATAATTTGGAGCATCATAATAATTCAGAGGATCAAAGGCTAAAAGGTATGGTGATTCATTCAAAACCGTGCATAGTAAAAAAAATTAAATTGTATTGTTTATTTTACGAATAATATTTTTTACAAATTACGTTAGGGTTTAATTAAAAGAGACATCATTTGAAAGAGAGACATGCTAAATTTAATTAAAATCTAGAAAAAAATAATATAGTTCAATACTTACATTAAAACCTTGCTTCTTCCTATAAAATTTCACCTTAGTGTTTAACTTCCTCTACCACTTCACAATTAGGGTTTTCCATTTTAGGCATTTTAGATTTAATAGGTTTGTGTCCTTACTATATATAGTATGCTTGACATGTAAAGTAGAGGAATCACTTATTGCATTAAATTCAAACCCTGTTAGCCCTGTACATTTTTTTTAAAAGCAGATATGCGTTTTGCATTGCACCCCATAATGTAATGGACCAGTGTGAACTTTGTAATACAACACATCAATATATGTTAACATTGTTGATTCTGACCAGTCTTTTCATCATTGCTCCAAATGTAATATAACACACCAATGCACCTCTTCCAAATATCACCATTAAATCATTGTGGTGTGTTTAGCCTTACAAATTGCACTGTAATAATTTAAAATCATTTAAAAAAAAAATTCCATGACAGTGCTAAGGAATTAAATTCCCATTGCATTTAATGGGATAAATGCACTGGTCAATAAACGTATTAGTTACCAAAGCTCTTTTTGGCTGAAAATTGTTTAATTTATTTGTAAAACATGTTTAATGGCTCTCTATTGAATAATATAGGTTGTATATTTATAAAAAATGTCTAATAAGGTGTCATGTAACAAAAATATTGATGAACACAATGATAACACATCAGAAAAAGTAGAGAAGGCAAGTTGTTTGTAAATTCTTTCGAAAATTAATATGTTTGAACTATATCTAAGTGCAATTGATCGAAAATATTGCGAATAATATAAACAATGAACAGTTATAAAACATAATAAACACACACATCAACACAATAAATAATCAAGGAGTCCACCAGACTTCCTGGCTACGTCTCTTGGTCTACATTTCAGTGTCGACCTCTATATTATGTCTTCAAGAACAGAGTTTATAGGTGTGAGCTCAATCAGAGCCATAACACAACAACAATGATATTACATAGGGATTTCACTCGAAAACCTCAAGCCTAAAGAGTGCATAAAATCTCCCTCTTAGTGCCTCTGATCAATTGTTCATAGCTGTGTATTTCTATGACTCTCTGTCTCCCCTCTGTCTCTACGCAACTACCCCCTCTCTGTGCTGCCATAGAATGGCTTTTAAGCCAATCAAACCTGTCTATTCGCCTTCCATCCTCGGGATTTCAGGCTCTCGGCCCCTATCCGTTCATCTCCATTTTGAGCATTAAACAAACATTGTAAAATACTTAAGGTATGGTGGCCACCCATTTTGAAATGGAAAGGACCACTTGCGCAGGTCAAATCCCTAGGAATATGTTCCTCTGTTTACACAGAGAAATACACCAAAATAGTGAGAATTTCCTCCAAGCCAAACTTTAAATGATATTGAATCGGACCTTTAATCCTATCAAGTCCGTTATTGCATCGCTATCACAAGTTGAAAGTGCTATGGTCATAATCCCTTTGTATTTGGTCCGTAGCGGGAATACACAGAAATACATAGGAAAACACTTATTATCGGACTTCAAATTTTATACAGCCACATCTATAATTCCTCTCGGGTCCGTAAACAACTCATTCATATCCATGATCTTCCAATCCAATGGCTGATAGCCATTTTGGGTTGCCCACTTGCACGGAGATTACCCGCCTAAAAAGGTGGTTTTCTCTCTCCTGCGATGTGCTACATGTTGACTGGTGTATGGAATCTGGCGGAGCGTCTCCAATATTGCTTACCACCTAAAACCCGCCCGAAATACCACTTAGCATGGAACTCAAATCCTTCATTGTTTTATTTCATAGCTCCTTCGGGTCTGCCTATGTGAAGTCCTCCCTTTGGAAATATTGCGATGTGATAATGTGATCTCCACCGTTGGATCCATGCGCTCGATCTGATGACTCATATTATGTCACTGGGTTGTAGTCACATTTCTGATAAGGCTATCTCTGATACACTCTGATGGCCTGCTCCGATGCGATGTCCTGATTTAATCCATGCAATTGATCTAGCTGATCTGACGGCTCTGGTGCAACGAGACTTCATTGTTTATTTAACTTTGTTTTCCGCCATTCTTTATAGTTTTTCTTCTACAATATTATTTTCCGACAGTATTAAAGACTTAGACTTAGAGGTTTTAGGATCCATTTTGGATCATGCCTTTCCACTCAAAAGCTTTTGGACCACCAAAAGTTGGTTTTTAGGCATCGATCAAGTGAGGATACAGTTCCCTCCCTTGTCCAATTTCTATCCATCATGCCTTGCTTGGATTTGAACCTTAGTCCCACCCTCAAGTACTCAACATCCCCTTGATACATTTTTCTTACCTTCCTGTCTAGAACTGTGTGCTCCTGTAACTCATTTAGATACTCCAGCAAGAAATCCCCAACAGAAGGCAACTGACTCTGCTCTTTAGGATCTTCAATCAATGAAGGTTCATACAATCTCAAGTTTTTTGCATTAACGACTAAACAGATATGCATATAAGCTAGCAAATCAAGGCGAAAAGCATTTTCACCAATTTTATCAAGTATCTTGAAAGGTCCATACCTTATTGGTTTTAGCTTCTTACCTTTACCTTTCATTCTGTCTTTGTTGATGTACAACCAGACTTGATCACCAACTTGAAAACTATGCTCAACTTGATGTTTGTCATGTCTTGCTTTGTACTTGGCTTGACTTCTTTTCAGCTATTCGTGTACTTCCTGGTGAATTTCCTAGATTTGTTCAATGAACTTGGTTGCTTTGTCCACATCACTATGTCCATCAAATGTTATGTCTTTACCAAAGACAAAATCGAAGGGAGACTTTGGTATAAAACCAAAACAAGTCTCAAAAGGAGATCTCTGAGTAGAAGAGTGCTTGGCACGATTTTAAGCATGATGCACATAACACAAATGCTCATCACAAAGCTTGGGATGCTTGTTGCAATAGCCTCTGAGCAATTGGATAACTATCGTGTTGACCACTTCTGTTTTACCATCTATTTGTGAATGAAATGTTGCACTCTTCTTCAACCTAGTGTCGATCAACTCCCATAAACTTGACCAAAACTTCCCAACAAATCGAAAATCCTGATAAGATACAATAGAAGTGGGTATACCAAAATGAACCCATACATTCTAAAAGAATAACTTAGTTGTTTGTTCAGCTCTAAGATGCTTGTTACATGGTATCAAAATACACATTTTACTGAACCTATCCACAACAACATACAAATAATCATGACCTTTCCTAGACTTTGGCAATCCCCCAACAAAATCCATGGAAACACTTTCCCAATGACAAGAAGGAATTGGAAGTGGAGTGTACAAGCCTAATTTTCTATTATTGGGCTTTCTTGTAGCACACATAGTACACCCTTTGATATATCTAGAAACTCTCTCATGCATTCTTGGCCAAGAACCTTTGCAATTGTGCAACTGCTTTACTTACACCAAAATGACCTGATATGAGAGAAGTATGTGCTTCTCAAATTATATTAACTCTTTTAGTTTGTGGAATGCATAACTTTCCCAAATGAGATAAGAGTTGGTCCTTTACATAATAATCCAATTCTTCTACTTACTTGCCATGACTTAAAGTTGCATATACATCTTTAAAATCTACATTTTGAGCATATCGGTCAATGTAACTTTCATGAATTACTGAGTTATGCTTAAGTATAGTAGATGCAGTTATGATAGGTCTTCATAAAATGTCTGCAACCTTATTGTGTATTACCTTCTTATATCTGATGACAAGATGAAATTGCTGTAGAAAACCCTTCCACCTATAATGTCTTGATTGCTGCAATTTAGTTTGTGAGTGCAAATATTGAAGTGGTTGATGATCTGTATGTATGATTGCTTTTTTACCCATTAGGTCATGCTTCCATTTTTTCACACTTTGTACTAATGCATACAATTCTTTATCATATGTGGGATAATTAACTATTGCAGAAGTAAATGTCTTAGAATGATAGCATATGGGTTTTCCGTGTTGCATCAACACTGCTCCCATGGCATAGTCACTGGGGTTTGTCTCAATCCAATATGGATGTTGAAGATCTGGTAGTGCTAGTACTAGTGCTGTACTGATTTTCTCTTTTAAGGTGTCGAAGGCTTTCTGTTGTTTGCCTCCCCACTGAAACACCTGTTTCAATCCTGTTAAAGCATGTAATGGAGTTGCAATCAAAGAAAAGTTAGCAATAAACTTTCTCCAGTGTTGTGCTTCCCCTAAGAAACTTCTAACATCTGTAACAGATTTGGGTTTAGACCAATTTACAATGACTTCAACCTTAGAGGGATCTATCTTCAATTCGACACCCCCTACAATATAACCCAAATAATTTAAAGATGTTCTGCCAAATTCACATTTTGACAGTTTTACGTAGATATTTTCTTTTCTTAAAACATCGAAAGTCTGCTTTATATGGTCTTCCCATGTCTTACTAAAAACAAGAATGTCATCTAAATAAACAATTAGAAAATCATCAATAAATGGTCGGAGTACACCATTCATAACTGTCATAAATGTAGTAGGAGCATTAGTTAAGCCAAAAGGCATAACCAACCATTCATACAGTCCTTGCTTTGTCTTGAAAGTAGCCTTCCATGCATCTTGTTTTGCAACTCTGACCTGATGATAACCACTTTCCAAGTCTAACTTAGAAAAGTAAACTACTTCTTTCAATTGATATAATAGATCATCAATACGAGGAAGAGGATAATGATTATTGATCGTTATTTTATTTAGTGCTCTATAATCAATGCACAATCTCCATGATCCATCTTTCTTTCTCACTAGCACAATTGGAGATCCACAGGGTGATGTGCTTGGTCGTATAAACCCTTTATTGAGCAAGTATTGTACCTACTTCTTTATCTCTACATTCTCTAAAGATGACAACCTGTACATTCCAATGTTATGTAATGGAGCATTTTGATAAATATCATGTACTATTTCTCACTTGGGTGGCAGACCTTTTGGTTCTTGAAATAGAAAATCATACTCTAAAACAACTTTAACTAAATCAGCTTTCTGTTTAGAATCACAGCCTTCAAATGCATTGTATTTTTTAGGATCCTTTACCTTTACAACCATTAGTAAAAACTACTTATTTGAATTCACAATTCTTTTCATCTGTCTTGAATTTATGAGAGAATAGTTATCTTTGAGTTTATGAGCTCTTACAATATATTCTATTCCATATTTAGTGAGTTGATACTTATTCTCATTTCTATAGAAAATAGCTTTTCTATCATACAAGTATGGACTTCCCAAAACAATACTGCATATATCCAATGGAACTATATCTAACTCAACCTCATCTACAAATGTTGATCCAATAGCAAACCTAAGTTTACATTGTCTTGTTACTTGTAGCTTTGTTTTATCACACACCCAACCTAATGGTTATGGCTTCTCATGAGGTTTTGTTTGTAATCCCAACTTCTTTACAATTGTTTCAGAAATCAAATTTACTTGTGATCCACTATCAAACAAAGTATCAATCTTATTGTGCTTGAAAATTACTCTAATACGAAAACACTCATTTCTTTCCCTCTCATTACTTTCATTATCAACAGATTGTGCAGAATTACTTGTGGATGCTTCAGAATCTTTACCTTGAATACCTGTGGCTACAACTGTTGTTTCATCGTGTGAATCTGATCCCAAGTGCTTCTGAATAGCAAAAACATTTTTCTTCTTCTTTCCAGTGAACTTCTTAGGTATCCGTTCTGGATGCAAAGACCAGCAGTGTGCCTAATTATGTCCTTATTTCTTGCAATGAGTGCATGAAGGTTTATCCTTCTGCATAGTGTTTTCTTTCCTCTCCTTCCATTTCAGTTTCCTTTTTTCCTTTTTCTTGATTATAGAATATTTAGATGTTCCCCCAACCTCTGGGTTTACATTCTTACCTCTAGCTTATAGATGTGTGGCTTGAACCGATACATCATCTAAGCTAGTGAGAGTAAACATGAGGATAGTATGCTTTAAATAGCTATGAAGTCCACCTATATACTTCAATAAAGTCTGACGTGAATCTAATGATATACCTAAAGTTAAAGCTCTCTTTCTGAATTCTTGAGTATAACTTTGTACACTTTGACCCTTCGACTGACGAAGAGTTTGCCAACTCATCATTGCCTGCTGCATGTAAGCTAAAGGATAGAATTGCTTTTTGATAGCAGAAACAAATTCATTCTAGGTAGAAATGATTTCACCATGTTTTTGCAGATCAGCTTGTGTCTTGCCTTCCCACCATTCTAGTGCAGTTCCTCCAAGTCGAAGGCTAGCTAGCTGAATCTTCTTCCTTTCTGAATCAACATTCTGTACCTTGCGATAAACATCAATTTCTCTTATTCAATTATCTAGCTTTTCTGCACTGATTTCTCCATCATAAATTGGCAAATCAAACTTCACATCTAATTTAATCAAAGAAGTTTTCTTCCTTTTCTTATCAAGGCTAGTTTTATACTAAGAAGATGATGAGGGTGATGAAGGTGATGATGGAGGAGATGGTGGAGAAGGAATTTCTCCTTTTCCTTTGCCTTCTGGAGGGGCAACTAGAAAAGGTTCCTCTGCTTCTTTGTCTGGTTTGGGTGTTGAAGTGCTTTCACCTCGACCCTTCTTAAACTCCAGATACATCTCTTCCACCATGGCTCGCATGGCCATAAAACTGTCGATGAACTGAGATTCTGATCTCAGTGGAGCTTCTTCTGCCATTATTCTAGAAAAGACTCTTCCAATCTCTGGATTAGCCTCAACAGTTCTCCTTCTCCTAGTCTGAACTTTAATATAGTTAGCAATCAAAATCCAGCACAAGCTTGTCTAACCTTCACAAAACCAAATGCTCTGATACCACTTTATATGAAAATGAGAATGTAATCAATATTAAGGTATTACAGATTCATGTTCAGGAATGCCTATATTATTTAGTACAATGGATCGAAAAGATTGCGAATAATATAGACAATGAACAGTTATAAAACATAATAATCACACACATCAACATAGAAAATAATCAAGGAGTTCACCAGAATTCCTGCCTATATCTCCTGGTCCAGCTTTCAGTGTCAACCTCTATATTATGTCTTCAAGAATAGAGTTTACAGGTGTGAGCTCAATCAGAGCCATAACACAACAACAATGATATTACATAGGGATTTCACTCGAAAACCTTGAGTCTAAAGAGTGCACAGGCTCTCCCTCTTAGTGCCTTTGATCAACTATTTGTAGATGTGTGTTTCTATGACTCTCTATCTCCCCTCTATCTCTGAGCAACTTCTCCCTCTCTGTGCTGCCATAGAATGGCTTTTAAGCCTATCAGCCCTATCTATTTGCCTTCTCTCCTCAGGATTTTAGGCTCTGGGCCCCTATCTGTTCGTCTCCCTTTTCAGCGTTAAACAATCATTGTAAAATGCTTAAGGTATGGTGGCCACCTGTTTTCAAATGGAAAGTACCACTGGTGCGGGTGAAATCCTCGGGAATACGTTCCTCTGTTTACACAGAGAAATACTCCAAAATAGTGGGAACTTCCACCAAGTCAGACTTCAAATGATATTGAATCTGACTTATAATCCTATCAGGTCTGTTGTTGCATCGCTATCACAAGTTTCAAGCGCTACGATCATAAACCCTTTGTATTTGGTCCATATTGGGAATACACAGAAATACATAGGAAAACACTTATTAT
The DNA here is from genome assembly GCA_000404065.3 of Pinus taeda. Lineage (NCBI taxonomy): Eukaryota > Viridiplantae > Streptophyta > Pinopsida > Pinales > Pinaceae > Pinus > Pinus taeda. Next base: position 36,297 of record APFE031129770.1, read on the forward strand.
TGGACTTCTAATTTTATACAACCACATCTATAATTCCTGTCGATTCTGTAAACAGCTCATTCATCATCCATCGTTGATCCACGATCTTCCAATCCAATGGCTAATAGCCATTTCAGGCCACCCACTTGCACGGAGATTACCCACCTAAAAAAAGCAGTTTTCTCTCTCCTACGATGTGTTATGTGTCAGCCGGTGTCTGGAATTGGGCGAAGCCTCTGCAAAACTATTTATCGCCTGAAGCCCACCTGAAATACCACTTACCATAGAACTCAAATCCTTCATTTTTTTCTTTCATAGCACCTTCGGGTCTGCCTGTGTGAAGTCTTCCTTTTGGAAATATTACGTTGCGATAATGTGATCTCCAATGTTGGATCTGCCTGCTCAATCTTACAGCTCACGTTATGTCATTGGGTCATAGTCACATTTCCAATAAGGCTGCCTTTGATACACTTCGCTGGCCTGCTCCAATGCAATGTCCCAATTTAATCCAAGTTGTTGATCTAGCTGATCCAGTGGCTCCAGCGCAACGAGACTTCATTCTTTGTTTAACTCTGTTTTCTGCCATTGTTCATGGTCTTTCTTCTGCGATAGTGTTTTCGATAGTATTAAAGACTTAGAGGTTTTAGGATCCATTTTTGATCAAAGACCAACGCTATTCTAAGAAAAGAAAAATTATAAAACATGTAAATAACGATGAATTGGTGCTTAGCTTATTTGTTGTGATGCTAAGGTTAATGAAAGGGGGCGGGAATTTTTTTTACAAAACAATGAGGGATCTAGTGGAAAAAACTTAAATATGTACTTTCCACTTATAGTATAAAAATCAATCCAATGATTCTAAAAATCAAATTATAACTAAACTTGAGGAAGCATTTCTAGAGAAATGGTTAATAAGACATGTTAGATTTGCAATAGAAAAAACATACAACAACAAAAATAAGTCATTCGAAAGGTAATATTTCTAATTAAAATGATTTTCTAGAATTATATGTATATATTACTACAAACCATTCATTTATTAATATCGATTTTGTTATATTTAGTTTTCATATATCAATATAATAATAGTTTATTACTTTTTTTCAGGAAGATTATGAAAATCGTAAATGATCAAGGAGCTGATATGCAAAACATGCCAGTAGGAATATCCAAAAAAATCTACAATGAGATGGTCAAAGAAATGGACATAGTCACATCATAGGAGGAGCCATCTCATGAACAGCATGCTTCAAATGTATGTAATCATGACTGACTTTATACATATAAAAAAATAGTTTAGCATTAAATATTAATCTTCAAGTACTTCCTTGCAGAAAAAAAACAAAATGGAACTCGTTCAACACATAAAACAGGATGACAAGGAAGAAAATGGTTGATTTCAAAGTTTGTGAGTAATAGTTAATATTTCCTTATAACAACTCAAGGTTTTATTTTTGTATACTTTAAGTGATTTTATAGCAACCATTCTTGAATGTCTTCAAATAGGTGCTAACATACAAAGAAGATTCATGAGAAGAATCAATTGACATTGGGTTAAATAATGGTTGTGACTATATGTTCGGATATCAAAAATTAATTTTGGAATTTGTAAGAATATATGTCGTTTTAATTCTCTGATTTTATAATTAATATAACAAAACAATCCTCCATATTAAATCTATGATTTATAATGGAGTTTAAAACATGTAGGAAAAAAAGTATGGAACTACACCAACAAAAGACTTGTTGCAACAAGGCACGAGACATGGTTTTGAAACCATGTGAACATTTTATAAGTCACTACTTGCTATGGTAAATTTCTATTTTATTTACATTGATTTATATTATTTATTTCAATTTTCATCATTCCCACCAATGTAGATACACTCATTATAGTTTATTTTTATGATTGCAGATGGAACAAGATCAAGAAGATGAAAAAAATTGATGCAATCAAAAAAACATTCCTCCAAATAACCCAAGTCATGGAAGTAGCTTGAGAGTGGAAAACAATGTCAATGAAGAATGATAATCTATTTGAATATCAATGCAACCTATTGTATCTTTTGAAATAATTATCTATGAGAATCATACATTTTGTTTAATCTAATGGACATAGTATACCAATTGAAAGGAAAGGTGTTACTAATAACAATCCAATTTTCTATGACATTTCTCACCATATTTACAGACCATAAAATGTCATAAAACAATCTAAATCTCCTTCAGATGTAATTGGATTGATACAGATAGTAGAGATATTGTCCTTCCAAATTGTGAATTGGCCTTTACTGGTTGTTGAAGGACAACAATGATATGCTACCAATGGTCCAGGATTGTTCTGTTGAAGAGGAGATGTCATCCATATAGTTTATTGCATGATTAGTCAAAATCCCATCTATATTTCATCTTTTGGACAGTTAGTCAACACAATTTATAATTGTAATGATTTCAAGATGTACGCTTTTCTAAACTATTTCAATATCCTCTAAAAGGAGGTAACAAAATAACCTACTTTTTTACTTTATCTTATGTAAGGAAAAAAGTAGAAGACATGAAGGAGGCTTTCTAGTCATACAAGTATTCACAGAATCATAACTCCACCCTTTTTATCTCCAATCTTGCTATTCTCTCATTGATACTCCTGAGCTTTGGAAGCAATTGGTTTTAATTAACCTCAATAATCCTTTGATCTTCTAGAAACCATGTAGTAAAGATTTTATTGTTTCGATATGCACACTTTTAAACATGTATAATTAAAAATTTCAAGATGTTTTTGTCCTCTTTGAGGTAATATGGAAAGTTTTTGACCCTACGGTCCATGGCAGCTCACATCAATACAATCATTTGTTGGTCACCCATAGATGGAAACAACACCTCTTCTCTCTTGAAAAAGAATGTAAACCTACCAACCTTCCGCATAGCTCTAAGAACCAGGCAAAATAAAATGAATCTATCATCCAAAATAACAAAAAAAAATTGGATGATGTTGAAATAGCATATTGATGTTTCTTCGAATTTTATGTTATAGATATCTGAGTAGAAGACACATTAAAGCAGATCTCTCTAGACCTCGGTAGACTGATCCATCTCTGTTGATCCTTCAGAGACTACTCCTAAGGACAGGAAGACATGAATAGAGGAAACTGAGGAGAAAGAGAATATGTAGATGTCAAAAAGGTTACAAACTTCATCCATATTTCATAGCCGAGACCAGCCATGCTTATGTGATGATAAGGCACTTTCTAAAGCATGTGACAAAGATGAAATTGATGCTAAGATTGTCCCTCAAAGAAAGGTGGAGTTGGAAGGATCAATGACATGCAAGGTACAAATACTATAAAGGATGTGGCATGGTACATCATGGTTGTTGAAAATGCATTGAAAGAAGATGAACATGGCCAAAGAGGTAGTTTCATATTGCACAATGGGATAATCTAGCAGTGAAGTGCCCTCCTAGAAAATGGTATACATAGGAATAGACTGTAGTTGAGGGATTTCTTACATCATGAGAATATCCAAGTGTGTTGGTAATGGGAGTAGTCTATTTTATGAGATGTTTAACCATATTGGACACCCATTTGGCTACATTGAATACCGTGTTGATGTCCTGTTAAATGGATATGCATAGGGTATCATAGATGGTTATGAATGCAAGGAATTTATGCTAAACAGTGGTCTAGTTTTCATCATTTTGAGGGAAAATGAAGTGAAAAATCACTTATTCTATATAAATTCGATTGCACATTAATAGAAATCATCACACATCCAATGGAGTTTTACATATTGGTTTAACACCAACTAAAATTCTGACAAATGGATAAAATCTCCAAATATGTGCAAGGTTCATGCATTACTTCTTTCACAATAATCATGTTTCTTTACAAAGGTGACTGCCTCAAAGTACTCACAAAAGAATGTGTTGCAACTTGTAGCATTTTCTCAAAGATAATTAACCATCATTGTTACAATTGCTAGCCCTATACCCCATAACCCATCACACTGTTTATCTTTATGCAACACAGAAAATGGACCCTCTCTGTCTCTGGAGCCTGATGAAAGTTCATCTCATAGGAAGTGACTAAATGTTGACAAGCTTGAAAAAATCCCAGCAAACTACAACATCTCAGCACCTCCTCTAACACATGCTAGAGATAAACAAAAATTCAAGATTACAAGAGTTGAATCTCTCCAACTATCATGTCGAGGCTAACTAATTACACATTGTGTGGTAACATTGTTTTTTTCAAAACAACTGTAAATAGCATGCATAAATCCCAAATTCATAAGAGAAACATGAGAAAGGACATCTCCCCATTCTTCCTATCTGTCTTTGATTCTCCATTTTCCTGGTACTTTTTATGTTGACAATGAATAAGATCTATTAATGTTAGAAGCACTTCCAGGAGACATCTAAGCATTGTTTCAAATCCATCTAGAATAAATGGCTTGATATCCATCAATGATCTTAAACTTGTGATCACTGTTTTGATCTCCTTTGCATAGAGTGTCCAAGTTTGGATCCATTTTTTTGTGGATATTATAGAGGAAGACATCCATCTCAAAGAAATAAGCAAAATTTGGTCCTATTTTAAGAGAAAATTTAGCATGTAATTTGTTGGATTATAGGACTTAACAACTACATTGATGTGGATAGATAATTTAAAAGATCTTCAACACAACCCTATTGATTCTTCTAACAAGGCTACATTTAGGTTTGTTGATCCCAACTTTATCCCCTATTCAGCAAGACACAATATGAGGTCCTATAAACAAAAGGATAAGCACCAAAATAGGCTGATCCAAAAATGTTATACCAGAAACAAGGAATGTAGGTAGAGTCTAGAGACATAGCAAGCACAAAAATTGTTTTGGATAAGTATGATAGTTCTCAAGTATGAATGAAATTACAACATTTTTGTTGAATATTGATAAGGCTAACACAATCATCCATGTTTTTAATGCATTCAACTGCAAATCTGCAAGACAAGAGGCCTTGTTTACACAGCTAAATATTTCTAATGCCTTTTCTTCTATAGTTGTGAATCCTTTGTCATCATAGTGAGACCACCACTCTATACCCATTTCTATTTCAAGGGATTTGGTATCGTAAATATACTTATCTTCATACAATGGATGAAGCTCCTTTAAACGAAACTGTTTATCAATTTGCAAAATGTGATCTATCTCCAACTTTATGAGGTTCTTTGAAACTCTCTGAAAGGAACCCGGGGGAATTTTTTGACCTTCTAGCTCTCCTTGAAGATGATAATACAAATCATTTACAATCATAGCATGAAGTTCTGTACCATAGACACCAATCAAATCAAAATTATTGTTCAGGTTTCAAGTATAAGAAGACTACCAATTTCAATAGTACATTTTCATGCACATAAAAATTTGAAATATAGCATCTTAGCTAAAGGATACAATCAACAATTAGTGGAGGAATGCCTTTATGGGAGTAACTGTGAAGACATTTAAATTAAACATTAATACCCATGAATTTAATGGAAACTGTTACATTTATGTTTTACTTACATCTCAGTCTATATATCATTTCTATAACTTAATAAAGAAATATGTATATGTGTGTCCTTTGTATCATGTTTTGGGGGATCTATGTGTCTGTGTCATACACTATGATACCCATGTCAGGTGACTCCAAAGCTCCTGGCTTTGGCAGTGAAGGGAGCTTGCTGGCCATAACTCTTCTTGACTCTGTAGCTCTAGAAAAAGGAAAGAAGGTTCACAAGACAACAAAGGAGGTGATTAGAGAAGCAGGTGAAGTTTTTCTCAATTCAGGAAAAATGGGGAAATAGATAGATTATTTCCCCAGATCCACCCAACTATCTCAATGAAAATCATCTTGGAAAATTTGGGGCTGCAATAGCAAAGGTAAGCTCCTATATCTAAAAGATAAAATCAATAAAGTCAAACTGAATATTGTATTGTTACAGGGAACCAAAATGACAATAGATAAATTGTTGGAAACACGTCAACACAACTAGAAGTTCAGCGAAGTTATGATGATAGATGCCATAGGAATGGTTGGTAAAATTAGGGTATTATGGAATCTCGAGCAAGTAATCTTCAAATATTGGATCAAAACATGTGACTCTCTCAACAAATCATGTCATCCCATTGGCTCAAATGTTTTGTTGGACACCTAATCCTCAATGGGTTAGTGTGGAAGCCGAATGGACAAAAGGAGTCCAAGAGACCTTGGGATGTGAAACCCAATGGTCACAACAATGTACTATAAATGTATATTTCCTGTTAATAAAATATGTACTCACATGATTTATCTTTCATATTTCTCTCGCTCCCCATGTGTGTTTAACATGGTATTAGAGCAGGCATATTCTTGCCCTCCATAATTTCTTTGAACCATTTGTTTTATGGTTTCTGCCATCACTTATGAATATTTTCTCAGCTATAATTTAGCTGCCACCTCTTGCATATACCTGTGCTGCTTCTCCATATTCCTTTATCTGCATTCTGTCTATCTGACTAGTGCTATCCAAGATACGCTCTGCGCGCTCTCTATAACCGTTTATTTCCATTATTGATGTTGCGCCACTCTGTCTACCATAATTATTTCTGCCTGATATATCCTTTTGAACACTGCCTGATATATCTTTTTGAACGCTGCCTGCTCTTTCAAATAATATTTGAATGTTGATATGTCATCGATGTGCAAGAGAGTGAGTGGTAAGCTGGATGATAAAAGGTTGAGTTGAGTTTTGTTGCAGAAGTGCCAGAGAAGAATAAAAGCCCTGTGTAAGCCTAAAACATCTTCAAGAAAAGAGCGTTGAGTGAATTTGATTCACACATTGGGGAACTACAGCTATGTTGGCTGATAAAGACCATGAGATGAACAACTTTGAAAGGCATTTGGACGGCATATTGATCAGTCTTGACAGTGGCACGAATTTCCAGACACAGCAAAGGGAATGTGTGTTGAAACCTTGTGAAGAACTGTGGTTTATTGTAAGTTGGGTAAAGGATTCCATATAAATTTGGAGCATCGATTCTTTGCCGTGGCAATCAATACAAGTTTGATCCTTTACTGTGATGATTGATTGTATTTAACGCATATTTCAAAGTTGAATGGATTGTTGTTAAGTTGACTGAAAGAATCGATGCCCAAAGAAAAATCAATACAGATTTTTAATTATCACTCCTTTGATTGCTAAGCATTCAACCAGTCAACGACTTCAGTTTGCCTTTCTGTATATTTAAACAATTCTGCTTTGCAATAGCGTGGAAGTGTTTTGAAAGGATTTTGTAAAATTGTGATGGTTATATATCCATGTAGACAGAAGTCCAACTGCAGGTTTTGAAATCGTGGACTTCACATAAACCACTATCCTCATTTACTCGATAATCGGCTTCAATAGTGACTCTGGTTTTCACTGTGTGTTGTATAAACTTCTAATCAAATTCAATTAATGTTGAATTCATACGTTGTTTGGTTCGTTGTGGGACCATTATTGTATTGGGTTATATGAATGTGAATTCAAGGTGTCTAGTGGGCATTTATTCTTGAACAGATTCAAGTTGAATATTTAATCTGCTAATATATACATGATTGATATTGGGTCAAAAATACAGAGTTTTGTGCTAGTTGGGTCGATTAATATAATGTCGAATGGAATATGGGCGCATTGTTTCATGGGTTCAAGTCATATATGCATGAATTGAGTCATTGGATTTGATTGAAGATTTCAGAAGTTCTAAATTTTCCATGAAGGAGGAAACTCTCGTATACAGAGATTGATTGATTGTGAAATGGTTTTATAATCATAATCTGAAAGATATCTTCTGCATATAAAAGGGAAAGTGTGAATTTTCCAGTAATTGCGATTTGGGTAAAAGCGTGGAGTTCCTCCCGTTCGACGGAAAACGAAAGCTGCTCTTCAGCAATAGAGAGCGACTTGTCTAGTTTGCAGAACAGTGAAATGGTTTGGTAGTGCTGGAGAAGGCACACAGATCACAGGAAGATATGTATTGATTTGATTCCTAATTATCAAGTTTCGTGGTATTATAGATCGAATTGGTGTATTTTCTTAAAGGTTGTTCATATCAGAGATTTTTATTGAAGTGTTGCCAGGACAAGTTCCCTTGGATTCAAGGCTGGTACAGGAAAATATCTTTTTGAGGCCTAAATTGCTTGTAACTTTGTTGGAAGTTAAATTCTCAGGTGAATTGAAGAAAATTCATTTTTTGAGTGAGCAGTCCATTTTTTGGATATCACCATTCTTTGTGTGCTGAATCTATTGCAAGCTGATTGATTTGAAGTATAAAAGAGCAATTGGTGTCCATCTTTTCCTCATTGTTTTACTATTTTTGAGGATTAAAAATGGCTCCAATTAGTGCAATATTAGAGTTAGTGGAAAATCTAATACTCTCTACTATGAATAATACAGTCAAAATCAGCAAGGATTTTCTCACCGATATGCAAACTTATTTGCAAAATGCACAAGAAAATATTGATTTTTTTGCAGCTTGAATCACAGTTACAGCAAGAAGAGCTACATCAAAATAGACACCATTCTGAACTTGTTTTTGTTCAGAACATTGAGACAACCACCCATCAGCAGCATGTTAATAATGTTACAGTTCATTCAAATAAAGTAGTAGTTGTAAATGTAGATGCAGAAACTTAGTCTGCACTTCCCAAGCCCATCATCAGAGCTTGGGAACAGTTTGTCCACAACAAGCACAGAACCGGTCTTGGTTATGACAATGACTTGTCCTTTCATATCCCAGACTACTCAAAACCCATTCAGTTTCAGAGTGCTGGATTCATTCATGACAGTTCACCTGCTCCTCATGATAGTTCAGCTTCAGCTGTTCTAGACTCTGCCCCTCTTCCACAGCAACAACAACAACATATCGTGAAATTCCAACACTGTGACCGAGTTGGCCATTTGAAAGATCACTGTTTTTATCTTCATCCATGTAAGCACTGTCATAAAACCAGTCATTATTCACACAGATGCTTCAGAAACAAACGTCCTGCAAGAACAAAGATTCATCTTGGATGGATC
>APFE031129770.1:45351-89981 GCA_000404065.3 Pinus taeda
CTCTCTTCTTGGACTCATACATAACCCTTCGGATTAAGGGGGTGAATGTTGGACACCTAATCCTCAATGGGTTAGTGTGGAAGCCAAATGGACAAAAGGAGTCCAAGAGACCTTGGGATGTGAAACCCAACGGACACAACAATGTACTATAAATGTATATTTCCTGTTAATAAAATATGTACTCACATGATTTATCTTTCATATTTCTCTCGCTCCCTATGTGTGTTTAACATGTTTGGCTCAGCTTGACGATAATTTATGGACCTTCCACCCCTCATGCCAAGGAGTGCTTCATTAGAGACATTTATGCCATGTGCCCTCAAATCTCCTCCCCCCTCTAGATCCTAGGTGGGAACTTCAATCTTATTCGGAACCTGGAAGAGAAAAGGGGAGGTGTCATAAAGTTCGATTCAAGATCCATTTCCTTCAACGAGTTGTTCGATGATCTCCACCTAGAATACATGCAAATAAAGATAGGGCTACACACTTGGTACAACCGGAGAGGAGGCACTCACCAGATCACCTTCCCAATTGATCACTTCCTCTTATAAAAAGAGCCACTCTTATAAGGCCCTCTCATTGAGGTTTCTATTTTTCCATCTCTAGGCTCAAACCACTGGTTGATTTGCCTAAAGATGACGACCCTCTCTCCCCCGAAAAAGAAGTCCTTTTGTTCTAAAGCTTCTAGCTAAGGCATCCTAGATTCATTGAGAAGATAGAAGCTTGGTGGAATGCCCTAGAAGCTCATCTAGGGATGCGCATACAATATTTAAAAAAAAAACTCCAAGATCTGAAATTAAAGATCAAGGTTTGGAACTGAGAGGAGTTCGGGGATACCCTAAACGAGAAGCATAAGCTTAAGCAAAAAATCGAGGAGCTCCAAATGCAGATCATATGCTATGGTCGATATGAGGAATTAGCAATGCAATAAGGACACCTACTAGCCCAGATAGAGGAAAGGCAAATCTAGGAGTAAACATCATTGCATCCAAAATATCAAATCCAATAGCTTCGAGAGGGAGAGTGGAACTCAAAATTCTTCGACCAATTAATGATCAGTCATAGCCAACATAATCAAATGATCTCTATCACTACAGAGGAGGGGGATCACCTAGACAACCATCAATATATGGAGAGGGAATTGATTTCCTACAACTCTTCTCTCTTAACTGAAGAAGATATAAATAGAGCCAAAGATATAGAGACAATCACCTGTCATATTACCTAGCTTGTGACTGAGGATTAGGATGAGGCTCTTATGTCACATGTATCATATGAAGAGGTGGAAGAAGTGGTGAAGGAAATCCCCTCTAATAAGGCTCTTGGTCCGAACGGATTCACTTCAAAATTATTCAAAGCATGTTGGCCTTTCCTGGGCCCTCAAATTGTAGATATTATGGAGGAGTCTTGCCAAAGGTGTCAAATCTAGTCAGGTATCAATGCTACTTTCTTTACCCTTATCCTTAAGACCAAAGAGGCAAATACCATGGTTGGGTTTAGACATATTTCCCTTTGCAATGTGATCTATAAAATCCTTTCCTTTGTTTGAGCGTGAAGATGGAAGCCCATCCTTCACCATGTCATCAACCAAGAGAAATCTAGGTTTGTCAAGGGGTGACAAATTCTGGACAGAATAGTCTTCCCTCATGAAGTCATCCATCTCTCATGAGCTGAAAGAAAAAGGGACTGTTGCTTAAATTGGACCTCTCAAAGACCTACGATCGAATCAGTTGGTATTACCTCATCTCGGTGATGCAATCTTTTGGCTTTACAGATGAATGGTTGTGCTAGATTTACTCAATGATCTCTACCCCCTTCTTCTCTATCTTTCTCAATGGGACCCCTTCCCCTACTTTTTAGTGCTCTTGAGGACTCAGGCAAGGAGATCATATCTCGCCATTTCTATTTATTATATCAATTGAGGGCTTGAGTCATGTGATTAAGGTGACAAAATTGTAGAATGATCTAAAGGGCATCCAAATCCTACACACTAACATCAAAATGACCCACAAACAATTTGTGGATGATAACTTGTTGTATGGGGCGACGACGGTTCGAGAAGCCTTAACATATGATGGAATCATAGAAGAAGTCCAAGCTTCTTAAGGTATGCTTCTGGACAAGGAAAAGTCCAATGTCTATTTTTTCAATACTCCTTGGCCCAGTCATGTGTTTTTGGCTCGTTTTCTGGGATTCCCTATTGGGGCCCTTCTGTTAAAGTATTTGGACACTCCATTTTTGGTAAATCCTTTGTGTATTAGCCACTGGAAGGAGTTATGTACCAAAAAAATGAAATAACTATCAAATTGGACCTTTAGAATTATGAATCTAGTTGGTTGAGATACACTCTTAAAGTCGATCCTACAAGCAATCTCTATTTATAAAATCTCTGTTCTCCCTATCCCCAAGGGAATATACCGAGAAATGGTCTCTTTCTTCAAGCAGTTTCTATGGAAAGGTATGAACCTGGAATGGAAATGGCCCCTCATTGCTTGGGCAAAACATTGTCTTCCCAAGGATCAAGGGGGTTTTAGTTTGACAGATCCTAGATATATTAACACGACACTGGGGGCGAATCTATGGTAGCATTGGTTACAGGGTGGAACAGAGCAATGGAAACAAATTCGGACCCAAAACTATGGTCAAAGAAGAACGCAAAGTATGCTACTAAGAGATCACTCCTACCCACAAGGCTCTGCAATTTGGATCTTGGCTAACCAAAATAACCACTTCATTAGGGACCATTTCTTCTAGGAAATAAAAAATGGCAAAACAATGCTCTGTTGTTAGGAATTGTGGCAACAATTGCCATGCCTGGATCAAGAAGCCTCTCTACAGGATCTTCACCTCTCACTTCTTCCTCATTCTAAAGGTCATATAGCTGATTATTAGATTGAGAACCAGGCTCTGTAGGAATGGCGACAATGGAAATCTGGATTTGATTGGAATATAGGGGTCCCTGAGGCTGATTGGCAACACTTTATGCAATAGATGCAATAGAGACGCATCGTCTTCTCCCTGGAACATGATAAAATTTGCTAGGAATACTCATCTACATGATCTTTCTCCCTTAAAGAGGCATACATTAAGAAGACTCAAGCTCACAACATGCCGAGACGAAAAATCTAGAGTAGACATTGGGGGGGCAATGTATAGACCAAACTCACTCATTTGTTATGGTTGATAGGGCAAAAGCAAATCCTTACCTGGGACTACTTGCTGAAACACGACTTTGTTAGTCCCTCTCAATGCCCTTTGTGCAGAGTTTAGGAGGAAACCATGGAGCACCTTATACTCATTTTCCTATTTGCAAGGGAAGTGTGGAATCTTGTTGTTGATCTCTTTGGAACCACATATTTTTGTCAAGAGGACCTTCTCGCTATGGTTGAGTATTGGCCGAACAAGTGTTTCAAAAAACCCACTGTTAACCAAGCTTGGAGCCTAATCCTAGGATTTATCCTTTGGAATGTATGGAAAGAAAGGAACAGAGCTATATTTCAAGACTAACCCTCTTCCAGTGCCTCTACTTGGGGTCTTGTGAAAGAAAACACAAGGGAGAAAATCATGTCAAAGAGATAGGATCTAGATGATTGGAAGGCCAACCTACATGAGACACCCATTATTGTAGCCCTTAACCTGGCTCAGAACATGTCCATTCCTCAAACACCTTCTATAAAATATCCCCTGTATATCTTCACCATCTGTATTGCAACTACTCCTAGAAGGATTCGTTCGAATCAATTTCAAGAGATCCTCTTGCTAGGTACGAGGGTGTTGGGTTGTGTTATATTCTTTCCACAACTAGCCCATGTACTTAACCAAGGGGTTAGAAGGGGGGTGGAGCACCCCTTTCATTGTGCCGATTGCATAGCGCGGGGGGGGGGGGGGGGGTCACAAGGGGTTTGAGGGGTGTAGGTAACCCCAGTACATGGGGTCCGGGGCAACACCCTAGAAAAATTTTTTTTTGACCCTATATTAGGTTGGGTGGACCTACCTATTAGTTTTGTGCATGATTTTTCGCACATGGTTTTGGATGCAATGGTTTTCGGTCCATGGTTTTAGACACGATGGTTTTCGGTCCATGTATTGGATGCTTCAGAATGTATAAATATGTATTGTAACAATGAAAGGAACATAATGAAAAATCAAGGTGGGAGTCCCGGTTTCGGGATCCAGGGGAATGTCTTCTGTGTGTATGTGCTTTATCTGTTATGCTCTTGCATTGTTTATTTTCTATGTTTTAGAATTCGTATGTAGGTAATTTCTGTATGGGGTTAAAACCTACATTTGGTATTAGAGTTGTTTTGGCTTCAAGGGGACGCCTTTGTTACTGAGGGGTTTCGCTCAGGCCTGTGGGAGACCCTTTTCAGTGGGAGATCTTAGGGATCAATTTTGGTTATGAAAGAAGATGCCAAGTAGTGGAAACATAAAGATCAAGATTTTTTTGGTTAGATTTTTGAGTTGTGGAAACTCAAGATGGAGGATTTGCTGGTGGATAAATATCAATGGATCATGGTAGATCCAGGTACTAAACCAATGGGAGTGTCCGATGAAGAATGGAAGAAGTTGGATCGAAAGGAAAAGAGCAAAATATGACTGTGTGTCTCATATTGAGTATTGCTGAATGTATTAGGGAAAGCTATGGCAAAGGCTTTGTGGGACAAGTTAGGGACTTTGTATCAATCTAAGTCTCTGGTGAATAAAATATTCCTATGGAAAATGTTGTATAACCTGAGGATGAAATATGGAGACTCAGTGATAGAGCATCTAAACACATTTAATACTATGGTAAGTTAGTTATTATTTGTGGATATTAAAATTTCAGATGAACATAAGTGCATGAGTTTGTTGTGTTATCTACCACATTCGTGGGATAGTCTGGTTATTGCAATAGGTAGCAATGCAACTACCTTGTAGTTTGATGAAATAATCTCATCCTTGCTAACGGAGGAGATGAGATGAAAAAATATGGAGAGCTAGAATAGTGATGCCTTGTCTGTATGACGTTTGTCCTAGAACATAAACAAAAATAAGTCATTGAGCGGGAGATCTAAATCTAGGGGAAGATCTAAATCTCCAAGAAAACCTGTAAAGGTGGTTTGCTGGAAATGCAGAAAGGAAGGGCACTACAAAAGGGCCTATAAATCTAAAGCACTTGACAAAGGAAAGGGATTTGATGATGCTCCTTCTGCAGAGGTGAAAACCACCTCAGATGAAGGTGGGGATGTGTACTTGGCTTTTTCAAGTACACATGTAGATCATGAGGCATGCTTGATTGACTCAGGTGCATCCTTTCACTTCACTTCCCATAGAGAGTGGTTCTATGAGTATGAGAAATATGATGGTGGTGATGTCTTCTTGGGGGATGCCAGGAAGGCTAGAATCATTGGTCATGAAAAAGTAAAGTTGAAGTTACAAGGTGGAACAGTTAGAACACTCTCAGGTGTTCTGCATATTCTTGCATTGGGCAGAAATATGATTTCCATAAGCAAGATGGATGATGCAGGTGTAAAAACAGTGTTCGAGAAGGATACCTGCTTAGGGAGCACTGGTATTGATATGGGGAGTTCGGATTGGAACTTTGTACAAGCTACAAGGTAACACTATTATTGATGGGTGCAACAGTTTTGTGGTTCCTGAAAGTGGAGCAGAAAATATAGTGGTCTCCGGAAAGAAGACCATGTTGTGGCATCAAAGGCTTGGACATATTGGAGAGAAGGGCGTTCGAATACTTCATGGTTAATTTATGGTAGAAGGTATGAGTAATAGCTCTCTGGATTTTGATTTATGTGAAAATTGTATATATGGGAAGCAGAATCAGGTGAATTTCCCCTCTGGTGGTAAGAGGGTGAAACATATATTAGAGCTTATGCACAGTGATGTGTTTGGACCTGTGAAGGTTCCATCACTGGGTAAGTATATGTACTATGTATCATTTATAGATGACTTCTCAAGGAATACATGGATATATTTCCTTAAGATGAAATATAAAGTCTTTGACAGGCTTAAAGAATTTAAGGCTCTGGTGGAAAACCAGATAAAGAAGAAGATAAAGGTGCTGAGGACAGATAATGGTGGAGAGTTTTGCAGTATGTAATTTGAAGAATTATCTAAGAAGTGTGGTATAGCACAACAAGAGACTACAACATATACACCTCAACAAAATGGAGTTGCGGAAAGAATGAACAAGATGTTGATGGAAAGGGTAAGAAGCATGCTCAGTGGTGCCTAGTTAGGACAAGAATTCTGAGTAGAGGTGGTAGAGACAACATGCTACCTAGTCAACAGATCACCTTCATCAGTGTTGGAGGATAAGACTCCACAAGAGGTATGGACTGGTAAGAAACCCTCTCTTTCACATCTGAGGGTATTTGGATGTGATGCATATGTACATGTTCCAAAGGAGAAATCGAACCAAGTTGGATAGTAAATCTGAAAAGTGCATCTTTATTGGGTATAAGGATGGTTTAAAGGGTTATAAGCTTTGGAACCCAGTAACAAGGAAGGTTGTGTACAATCAAGATGTGGTGTTCAGAGAGGGGAAAGATGTTATCAAACATGAAGTCCAACCAAAGGAACCTGAGAAGATAGAGTTTGAGCTAAAGGAGGAAGAATCAGACTCTACAACAGAGGAAGAATCAGAAGATGAAGAGCCACAAACTCTAGGTGTGAGAAGATCAGTTCGAGAAAGAAGGCAGCCAAAAAGTTATAGTCCATCTTCTTTCTATTCAATTTTTTCTTTATCTACTACTGATGATGATCGCAGAACTATGAAGGAAGCAGTAGATTCAGAGGATGAGAAACTCTGGAAAGAGACAATGGTTGATGAAATGGCATCTTTGCACAAAAATGAGGCTTGGGATCTGGTGGAGTTGCTGGCTGGAAGGAAACCCATTGGAAGCAAATGGGTGTTCAAGAAGAAGACAAATGCAGAAGGAAAGGTGGAAAAATACAAAGCTCAGTTGGTAGAAAAAGGTTATTCCCAGGTGCTAGGAATTGATTTTGGTGATGTTGAGTTACAAAATGGGTATGTATTTACTATTAACTTCATCATCATTTTCCTTGATTCTTATCTTTCCCATATCTTAATGCACTAATATATTGAGGAATTATGGTAAGAAATGAAGGAATTATTTGTAGCTACGATTTAGCTAACTTTTACCCTTCTTGTGCAGGAAAGCAACAAAAGGAAGAATTGTTGTTCCTTGATGTTGGAACAACAAAGTCTAACAAGTAAAGGAAGGAACGAGTCGATTGCAGACAAGGATGAGAGCAAATCAAAGGGATCAGTGCTGAATAGGAAAGATGTCTGAAGTCACCAATTAGTTGTGAATCCCTCAGGATTGGGAGATCTGAGGGATTGCATTTATCTTTTACCCTTTCTGATTACAAAAGATGATGATTGTAAGAAGAAAGGGGAGAAATCTCTGTTACTTTTCGAATTGTGATTTTAATTACAGACTCTCACTGTTGAGAGAACACGACTATATTGTAATGCTCCTTAAGTTCGATGATTAATATATAATTGAAGTTTCTCTTCCCTCGCATTATCTGAAGTAGCTCAGCATTGTTCACTGGTGGCTAAGGGCCCGGCCTCTGGTGGATTTAACTACTTTCTTTGTGTCATACATTTTCGATTGTCACAAGTGCGATTGGTTTGATATTTTTCCTATTTTCTGTGATTTTATCTTCTTCGCTATTTATTTTTTTCCTGTATTGACAGAAAATCTCTGCTTTATATGATTTACAGCACTGTTGCTTGATTTATTTTACCTTCATTGTAGAATAAGTTACTTAGATAAGTATTCAATTGATTTAATCAACTGCAAAGAGTTTGATTGTCGCTATTAGACTCTTAGATTGATATCATTGTTATTTGGATTGTTTACTGGAGATTGACTTTGATTTAGATTAGTTAAGAAGAGATGAGTTACTGCTACTGTACTCTGAGTTGATGCTGTTGTTACCTGAATTGCTGTCAGATTTGATTTCAGTAGAGGATTGAGTTCTGATATTTCCTTTAATAATTTCAACTAGAGTTTATTAGATGCATTTGTTTACCCCTGTATTAAAAGATCTATACTACAATTTAGAAAACATTACTCTCTGAATTATTAACAGCCACATACTATGTACACTCTTGAAATAAGAGGACTTGCCCAGGTTGATGATTAATGTGGGATAATTGGGAGTTTTAAAAGGCACCTTTTATCACCCAACAGGTGATATTTTTTCTCTTGTTCCCAAGGTAACTTCTATTAGATTACTTTTATCTATTGCTACTGCTTTTGATTTTGAGGTAGAATAGATGGACGTGAAGACAACATTTCTTCATGGGGATCTAGAAGAGGAGATCTACACGAATTAACCTAAAGGTTTTGCGGTGAAGGGTAAGAAAGAACTGGTATGAAAGTTAAAGAAATATTTGTATGGGTTAAAAGAGTCACCAAGGATGTGGTATCAGAAATTTGATACATTTATACAGGGACTTGGCTTTACCAAAAGCAAAGAAGATCACTGTGTGTATTTTAAATTAGTTGGTGACCGTGTTATTTATCTGGTCTTGTATGTGGATGATATGTTGCTAGTTGGAAATGACAAAGAAATTATCCAGGATTTGAAGACCCATTTGTCCTCGAAATTCGACACGAAAGATCTTGGTGCTGCAAACTATATTTTGGGCATGGAAATTAAAAGAAATTGGACAAAGAGGAAGCTCTAGTTAAACCAGAGGAAGTATGTCGAGACAATATTACAGAGGCTTAATATGCAAGATAGTAAACTGGTGAACGTTCCTATTCCTGTAGGTGTAAAGTTATCTATTGAACAGTGTCCCATGACACAAGAAGAGGAAGTGGGCATGTCCTATCTTCAATATGCAAGTGAAGCCAGTAGCCCGATGTATGTGATGGTCTATACTAGACCAGACATTGCACATTCAGTGAGAGTATTGAGCAGGTTTATGTCAAAACTAGGGAAGGAGCACTGGACAATAGTGAAGTGGGTTTTCAAGTATTTTGCGTGGCACTAGTGATTATGGTTTGTGCTACCAAGGAATACCAGGATTGGACAGAGTGTTGGATATTCATGGCTTTGTTCATGCAGACTGGGTTGTAGATCTGGATCAAAGAAGATCTACAAGTGGGTATGTGTTTAACATATATGGAGGTGTAGTCAATTGGATGAGTAAGAAACAATCTGTAGTGGCACTATCAACTACAGAGGCAGAATACATGGCAGCCACTCATGCAAGCAAGGAAGTAGTTTGGTTGCATAGATTGTGTTCAAGTATGGGGTTAGTATGGGGATAGACTATGACAACCAAAGTGGAATTTTCTTGGAAAATAACCCCGCATATCATTCAAAGACAAAGCACACTGATGTTCAGTATCACTTTTTGAGGGATATGATAGAAGACAAAAAGGTATTGCTAGTAAAGGTGGACACTTTGAAGAATACTGCAGATGCATTGACAAAATCTGTGAGCTCTGAGAAGTTCTCTTGGTGTAGAGAAACAATGGGTATTGTAGGGCTGGATAAATGACTAAGCTCTCTTCTGGCCCCCAATGGAAATAAAACAACAAGTGGGAGAATGTTGGGTTGTGCTATATTATTTCCACGACTAGCCCACATAGTTAACCGGGGGGTTAGAAGGGGGGCTGGAGCCCACCATTCATTGCGCCGATTGCGTAGTGGGGGGGGGGGTCACATGGGGTTTTATGGGTGCAGGTAACCCCACCCTATGGGGTCTGGGGCAATGCCCCGGAAAATTTTGTTTTTGGACCCTATATTAGGTTGGGCAGACCTACCTATGATTTTGGACACGATGGTTTTCGGTCCATGGTTTTGGACGTGATGGTTTTCAGTCTATGGTATTGGATGCTTTGACATGTATAAATATGTATTGTAGCATTGAAAGGAACATAATGAAAAATCAAGCTAGTAGTCTCGGTTTTGGGATCTAGGGGAAAATATCTATGTATATGTGTTTTACGTATTATGCTCTCACATTGTTTATTTTCTGCGTTTTAGAATTCGTATGCAGGTAATTTCTATATGGAGTTAAAACCTACAGAGGGTATCCTAGAATCCTCTAATGACTCTCCCTTTGGGATCTATGTTGCCTTATGTGGATCCATAAGAAACAATGTAGTAGAATTGATGGCTCTTGAGAAAGGCCTCTCCCTTGCTTAGACTATGGATTGTCACAAAGTTCATATCGTAGGAGACTCAAAATAGGTCATCCAAATGGCCTAGAAACTCATTAATGGTTTTCCTACCTCCAAAATTTCCAAGAGTAGGTGGCTAGAGGCCCAACTCGAATGCATAAGACATATCTTCGAAATATTTGATTATGTCACTACTAGTCATGTTCTTCGAGCTGGTAATAAAGTGGCAGATAGGTTGGCTAACAAGAGAGCATCACATAAGTATCATGATTTTGCCTCCCCTTGACACGAAGTTTTAGATATAGCTAACATAGACCCTAGGAATGCTAAGCTACTTTAGGACCTCACAAAAAAAGACTCTTGTCCCCCCGATGGAGGTGATTGGACGGTAGTAGAAGTGGCACCAGAGTGACCCTCGGGACCTACTATGACTCCACGCACTTCATAACTTCACACTCATGCAAACTTAGTGCATTCATTCCAAAGGTATGTGGGAGGCTCCTACCATGTTTATAATTGCAATCTAGTCATGAAGGAAGTTTAGTGTGGAAGCTTGGGAGATGAGTTTTGTTACACAGGGAGTGTGGGTATGTATCCATGGTGGCTCCCTAGGGTTTCAACCTTGGTTGAGAGGCGTTTTGGGGGATAAAGGCCCTGTGGTGTGGTATGGGCTTCATGGATTTCTTTTCCCTTGGGACTCAGGGATGTGAACGGTCGCGGAGTTGAGCCACCACCAAGCTCTTGCCCATCACTAGTTCGAGCATAAGGAATTTGTCTCACCTGGCCTTCTTTTCTACATGTGGGATAAGGAGTGTGAGTCTCTTCATCTCTCTGTATGGTGGTTAGTCTAGAACTCTGCCCATCTAGTGGTGCTCAGACAACAATTACTGAGTTCTTAGTGGATTGAATTGTGCCTGGGGTGTCTGTAGGAAAAGAGGTGAAGGCCATCCGATGCAGACCATGGCTTGTTTGTCTTATTCCTTTCAAAGGGTGATGAGTGGTGTGTGGGTTGAGGATTTTGAACCTCCCATTTATGTTGGGTGGTTTTGTCATAACCTCACCCATCTAGTCATCCTCAGGTGTGAATTTGTGGGATCTGTGTGGTTGTCCTTTAGAATTGTGTGGTGTAAATTTGGCCTCAGTGTGAATGAGGCACATATAGTGTGCCTTTATGGGTTTAAGTGCACTTAGGGTGGTTTCGAAAGAGAGGGGTGCAAGCCACATGTTGTGGTTAGTAAATTGTTTATCCCAACCTTGCATGGGGCTGGTGACCAATCCAATTCAACAATATCCTTGGGGGTGGTTCAAGAACCCAGTTATCAGTTATTATTATTGCAGGTACCCTTATTTTTGGGGATCATTCCCCTTCTCTCTAGTTAATTTTCCTCTTTTGTCAATGCCCAGTCAACAAGGTCATCTCCTCCATGGGGGTGGGAAGCAACAACAAGAGAGGCATCCTAAGCCTAGACATAATGCATCATCAACCAATTCTAGTAGGCGGGACACTAGGGAAACAAATAATGTCTCTCCAATTCATTCGAATGGCCAAGTGGTAGCTTTGATCACTCTGGAATCTCTTGCAGTGTAACTTCATCAAATCTAAATCAATATGAATATCTTCCAAGATCATAGGTATGAAGACAAGAATGAGACTATGGCCTATTCCTAGGATATCCAATATAGTCAAAATGAGATATTGGAGTAATTGGATAGCCTATGGTGTCAGCATCATCATACAAATGACCACCTTCTCAGTCTGGGAGCAGGGGTGGAGAATATTGACTTCCATATCCATTATCATGTTGATTTCTTCGTTGCTCCTCCTATACTTCCTCCTCACCTGGCACCCTGATATGCAACTATCGGTTATAGTTTTCTTTTTGTTTATGTCAGTTATGTCTAGGCTTGAACACCCTCCGAAATAATATATGTTAGTTGTCATTTTTGGTATGTCCCAACCCCCACTCTCACAAAGTATAGTAAGAATGGGAGAGCAGAGGCTACCATGATGATCTTTGTAAGTTGTATTTTAGTAAAAATCTAATGAAAGAATTTTTGACTGACAAAAAAAAAAATGTATTTAGCATAACGAGGCTTAGTTATATGCATAGTAAACATTTGGAGAGGCTTAGTTGTGTCTGATAAATGATGCAAAAGGATTAGTTTTGTGTTAATTTGTGGCCCAGAACCAAGAGGTGGAACTGCGATAGCAAACCCCCTTTGCTGAATGGACAACTTT
This sequence comes from Pinus taeda, assembly GCA_000404065.3. Classification (NCBI taxonomy): domain Eukaryota; kingdom Viridiplantae; phylum Streptophyta; class Pinopsida; order Pinales; family Pinaceae; genus Pinus; species Pinus taeda. The sequence continues at coordinate 57,760 of APFE031129770.1, forward strand.
CCACTAATTTGGGCAATTGATTATTGGCCATTAGATTTGAAAACCAAAAAATTTCAAAAAAAAAAGAGAAAACTTCTTTGTATGAACCCCGAATTCAAGGATAACCCTGGTGTATTTATGAGGCCTTATTAATTCGAAGGATATACATGGTTCAAACTCTCTCCCTCGATGATAAATTGGATTTTGGTGTTCATAACTACCAATAAATTAGCTGGGAATTATGACAGTCGCATAGGAGGAGAGCAAAACACAGAGTATCATTTGCATCCAAAGCATGTACTGAAAGACTTATCTAGATACCCAAATTGTCTTCCACACACCCTGAACTGATGAATGATCTAATAATGTATTGGAAAATGCATTGTTAATGAATGATATAAAGAAGTGCAAGTTCAAAAATCTCGGAGTCTCTCCGACCATGTGAAATATTTCTTGCATATCACTGATCAATAAAAAGGAAAAATGTACCAATAAAAGTCATATTAACTCTGAACCCAAAGGAAACACAGTAATTGTTTTACCTTTTAATTTCCTTGCAATATTGTTAAAGTGTCTTGATGAATTTCACGAGGGTTCAAAACTCCTATAATTAAAAATATAAAGGGCATAAAAATAGGGTATGAACACAAAATCAAATCCTAAGAAATGCTAAGATTTACGATGTACTTACAAAGCATATGAAGCACTGAATCAATGGGATTCTTCAAGGAGATCATCTACATGGCGAAGTACCAAGAAGATAACCATTCTGAAAACCACAAACCATGTCTGCCTTGCCCCACACCACCCTGCCCTGCTAATTTTGTTGGTGTTTCCTACCTAAATGTGAAACGGATTGCCCACCTCTTCTAAGTGGTGCCATAATGCGTAATCAGATTAACCAATACTGAAGACTCTAAGTACTCACAAATTGAAGCCATTGCAAACCCTTAAAAACGTATCAATGAGGTTTTGGGCAAAAGGAGAAGAACTGAACTCAGAAGGAAGCATTGTATGGGAGTCCAAAGTTACATGTATTTATTTGGAGGGATTACATTTTCACGTGATGAATTTATCTCCTCATTAAAATCATGTAATTTAAAAAAAGAATGTATTAACAATAATTTTGTTGTAAATTTTTATTTATTTTTTTATTTTGAAACATGTAATATTTAAATTTGATTAACTTAATATTAATAAAAACTTAGAGGAATTTAATTTTAATAAAAGCTAACCTATGTAAATTGATTAATTTATATTTTTTTAATAGTACAGGAAATTATTATAATTTAGTTGTTAAATTAACAGTGAGGATAATTCTCTCTAGTTATTCAAGGAAAACTGAGCAACTTAAAATGAACCATTGGTGGTCTATAAATGGGTAGGCCTTCACTACAACTAGATGCTTTTGTGTCTTGGGTAGTTAGCCAACTTCCTTACTTTTAAGGAAGATGAGCTCTTAGCCAAGCAAAACCAAGGTATTTTAAGGCATACTCCATACACAATAAATTAGTTTATATTTTGAAGAATGTATTAAAATTAATGGTCGAATTTTTTTATTTATTGAATCTTATATTAGTATATCATACTATATTTTAATAAATATGATTTTATTTTTGAAAATATAAATTATAAAGATTATGATAAATATAAATATATATTTTTTTTTATGTTTCTTATTTTCATTTATGAGTTTGATAGAGATAGTTTATGGTAGTATTATATATCTATAAGTGAGAAACTTAACCATAACTCTGGAAAAAAAATTAATGAAAATAGGAAAACTTAAATGGTGAGGTTGAGGAAATTATAAAGGGTTCTAGCTCGATGTGAATTTATGTATATGATAAGGGTTTCATTATGAGGTTTTCTACATCATATATGGGATTTGGGGCTTATATCTTGGCCAAGGAATGAAAAGGGGCCATAGCCCTAAAACAATTATTTCTCATGTTTAATCTCCATATTGAACAAGATATTAGAATGGGAATATGAACACAATTAGTATGTTTTTCATAATAATATTGGGTTTTATGGCCTCTACGATAGATATGGAAAGAAAACAAGAATTTTAGTCCCTAATCAAAACTTTTCTAGTAGTTCAATGGATATGAATAAGGCCTCAAACCACCACACATATCCTATATTATAAGATATAACTATCCTTCAAGTACGTTATGGGTGTTATTTGAAGGTTTTTTGTGCCATAGTTGGTTCTTGGGGCCTCTAAGCTTGGCCTCAATATCCTTAGGAAGTCTTTTACAATATGTATGGCACTTAGGGCCTTAATCCTTGTGAAGGAAGGATCATAAGGTTCTTGGGTCATATTTTAATCTTCCCATGATCAATCTTCTTGAACAAGTATTTGAATTACCACATAGACATATCTAGGGGATATTTGGCATCTGTGGGGGATCTTTGTCACCATTGGTATGGTTTACATGATAAGAATGGGTCTTGGGGAATGTACTATATCGAGGGGAGGATAAAAGAGGGCCTTAGGCCCTAAATAAAGCTTCTATAGTTCAAGGAACATGAAGTAACCCTCAAACAACCACATAGATACTCTCTAAGGGATATTTGAATTTCAACTTGGATATGGGAGACATGGCATGTTATTCTACATAAAGAACCACAAGCATTTTTACTATGTATCGTTTTCTAATAATAGTGTGTGCACATTCTAAGAATGCGAATGTACTATTAGGATTTGTACACATTTTTGTAATGCATGTATCTGTATAACTATTTATGGAATAATATGGCTTTAAGAGTAATGTATATTTATACTAATTAACCAAGTTTAAATCAACATAACTTGAATTCAAATTAATAAAATTAGTATCTCTATGAATCTAGTGCAATAATCAACCATGGTACGTAATAACACCCAAAAAACCCACAACAAATATTGTGTCGTCTCTTTAAGATGTGAGGAACAAATTCCTTATATTAATCCTTAAAACACTTCTATATCAGTTTCAAACTCTCTTTTTTGTCCCTTATAAAACTAATATACATTGTAAATGTATACTCCATATTAAATAAAATTGTTATAATTTTAGCATTATAGATGGCTTCATATACCCCTTTAAGGGGATCATTGAATATATCTAGTTAAATTTTAACATTGGAAATAGATTTAGAAACCCCCATAGCGAAATGAAACACTTCAGTATCAAAATTACAATTTTCCATTTCTAGAGTGACACAATTAAAAATTACTAACATAAATGACTAATTCATATACTTGTACTTTTTATTTGGTCATATTTTTATTCTTGGACTATAGTAGTCATTTACGTTAATCATTATTAATTTTTTCACTTATAATCTAGTCATATATTTTAGTCCTGGACTAAATTAGTCATTTCAGTTAGTTGTTTTTAGTTTAGTCACTTATTATCTAGTTGTATATTTTATCCCTAAACTAAATTGGTCATTTAAGTTAGTCATTTTTATTTCGGTCACTTAAAATTTCTCAAGTAGTAATTCACTTTAAATAATTGCGGTGGCCAACGTTTTTAGTCACATAGTCACTAATTTCATCATTTTCTACTAGTGAAATGGGCTAACATCCAACACCAGTGAACTCAACCAATCAAGAGCCAATGATGTAAACCCACTTTCGATCATGAGGAAGCCTACCACTGAGGTCTGGAAGCTCCAAGGTACTACCAGTTCCTAGATCAAGCTCCTACATAATGGGTTGAAGTTGACAAGAGACAATCCATTGAAGGAGGGAATTAATGTATCCTTAGTCAATAGACATGGAACATACTAGGATGATGTGATGTGTGGATGAACTCATGAAATGATGAAGTAAAACTGACACAGGGATGGCCGACTCAAAAAAGGTCAACAAGCTACTACAAATGACCGATAGAAGTTGAGACTTCCCTTGAACACATAGCAACACAACACAAGAGTGACATGAAAGAATGCCTAATGAGCACCATGTGGTATCATACAATGACAAAGGAGGCATCAAGGCATGCTCCATATGACTAGAAGAGTAACCACTGAGAGGAATAGACACAATCGTATGTATGGTATGGCTCCTAGGCAAGATAAAACCCAATTGTGAGATAATAAAGAAGATAGGTGTCGTGTTCAATGGAAACACAAATAATGTTTCTGTTTGATGACTAACTGAAATAAATGTTCTCTTCCTTGTATTTTTATAATTTCCTTTTTTGTAAAGTTGTCCACCAAGCCCAGAAAAGAGATAAAAGTATACAAGGGAGAACCTGCTAGCCATAGAGGACTAGGGTATTTCTTTTTTGTAACTGGTCTAGCCCAGTCTGAAAAATCGTTAAACTTATACTAGGTAGATGACCCTTCAAGTACACTAGTGAGAGTGAAGGAGCCAAGTTCACTCAAAAATATTTTTTAATTTAAGGAGCCTAAAAAGAGCTTAAATAAAACTGCTCTTGGAGGAACAAGTGTATAGAGAATAGAAATTGGTTCTAGTAATGATGGAACTTCTAATGACATAATGAGGAAAAGAGGATAGATAATAGGGCCACTCATCACAATGGTTCCTCCAATAAAGGATAGAACATCAAGTGAAAGTGGATGATAATCCATGCAGATGATGACAATGGAATGAGGAAAACAAGGCTCATCGTGCAAAAGTAGGCTAATAAAAAGTGGCAATCACAAGGGAGAAGTGTGGAATCCTCTTGGGGTATGGCTACACACATGAAAAAGAAGAGGACATGAGTCTCAAATTCTAGGTCATGGCAGGTCAGAAGGAAGGATTATGGAAAGGAGTAAAAATGAATGCATGGACACCAATATGGAAACAAGGTACTAAACTAGGGAATCCATGTATAGGTGAGCTCTATTTCCAACCTAAAATGTGCATAGAAAAGAGTGGCTAATGCCATCTCTTGATAGGGTCATACCTAAGGCAAAATGGTGGCATTGATGATCAAGAATGCATCGGTGATAGTGATATATGACCTACCCCAATATGCGAGTAAGAGTAAACATATATTAGGCCCAATGGATGTCACAATAAAAATGCCACCCTATCCTATAAAATCCATCCAGAAATATTGGACCTATGGTTAAATCACATAATGAAAGAAATAAAAATTGGATGAGGTAAAAACATGACCATATAGTTTTTGGTTTTTAGAATTTTAGAATTTTTTAATATTTTTGGCATAAATAAGGAATGACAAATACTCACATCACACACCAAACAAAAAAAATAAAAAATATAAAGAATCCCACTACTATGTATAATATGTACAAGCACAACTCACTCTATTAGGTCATGCTAATGTGTACCCAGAGTCAAGCACAGGCCAAGGGTCTCAATATGTGAACTCATGGAGGGTTAGGGGACCATATGGCTTACCAATGTGGGGCCATGCCAAAGGAAGTCAAACTTATCAAATCAGAAAGTTTGACCATGTAAGGGACATTTTATCATAGTCACACTCTCAAAAATAGCCTGAGGACATAAGGGAATATAAATACATAAAGGAGGTACAAGACACTCATCAACATGTGGTAAGGAATTGGATAATTCATTGGAAAATTCAGTAGTAGAATCCCTAGACTTGAATTATTACAAGAGTGACACATCTAAGGAGGGCCGAGGAGATGACTGCTAGGTCAATTCAATATTTTGGTTGCTAATCTCTACATATTCCAAATCAGGGAGCCTAGAGGCAGGAAGAGATATAATCTCCCTAGGATTAATAGTGGGTAGATCCATGACTCTTAAGTTGACTGGTCGGGGAGGTTTTTCATCAATGGAGTCATGTGGAATAGGCGAAGTGATGACTCGAGTGGGCAAAGGCTATTGGTCATAGTCCATATTGGGATGGAGTTTTTGATAAGCGTTAGGAGGTATTGACAGGACTACTAGACAGATAACCTCTTCCACAATACGTGGTAGAGGATGCTCACTAGCTTGATCAACTTCTATAGGAGTAGGTGACACAACACAAGGATCAAAAGGTCCATGGGGTCTACAGGTGTTACAAGAGATCATATTAATAGGAAATTTAAGGAATGTCAGGAAATGGTAATTGAGAAAATACCCCAATAAGATATTATCTATTAAACAAGCCTGCACCAACACTCTAATACTAACGAATGTTATCTCCCACAAGTGTGATTAAGTTCTCCGTAGTGGAAATTTGGGCCAATGGCATGCAATATTCAAGTTGGTCAATGGTAACAATATTTCCTTCATGAGGAAAGAAAAGTATATGGAATGTGGATGAGACAACTATGGTCATCGCATAGAACCAAATACAACCAAGGAGCCAGTTATAGTCCAAAGGAGAATTGACAACTTTGACATCTACATAGATAATTTTTCCTCCTAACTCAATGGATAACTTTGTAAGAACCCGCTTAGGCACACAACTATGTCCATCAAAGGCTTGGAGAGTGCTATTAGATGTGGAAGAGCCTTCATCCACCAAGGTGTGAAGAATATTCTTATAGAAGACACACACGATAATATGAAAGGAGATATGGTGGGAAATTTGAGGAGAAGAATTGTCAACATTACACGTAATGAGGCTTGAGTCATATAGATCTACTCCACCAATTGCAGACAAGAAGGCCTTGCACTGCTGAGGAAATCTTTGGAAAACTTCCAAGGCAAACATGACACAAGGAGTATGGGAAAGATATTGAACAACGATTTAATGTTGAAAGGCCCAGGTAGAAGGATTGTGCATTTTCTTATGAATGAAACCGTTGGGGTGGAAATAAACAGGATCCACAGGCTTATCCATCATGAGAGGTCCAGTGGAAGTAGGTGGAGAAGGTGATTTATTAGAAGAAGAAATCTACTCAGGAACATCAAATGGCTTAGCCGATGTGGTCATGTTAATTTCTTCTTTACACATAAAGACATACAAACTATTGGTAGGATTGAAAAAGGTCCACTTGTTACCCCTTTGCGTAGGTGGAGGAGGCTGGGACACCATTTGTTGTTGTAGTTGTGTAGGAAATGGGTGAGTTAAAATAGAAGGTTGTTGGGTAGATTGCAGTGGTGCAAGGAGCCTATCAACTTCATGCATCCAATGGAATTCGTGATTAAAATGTTCACCTTCACAAATTTTACAAATGAATTTAATCTTTTGACGGCACTCATTGGTGCCCCCTCCCTGATTTTCAGGATTTGGTTGAGATTCCTGGGGAATTTGATTTTTATGTTTATTCTTCTTATTATTAGTTTTACCAATAGGTTGTTGGTTTTTCTTAGGTTCTATGAACTTCACCGTTAGAACATCGATGGACTACTTAGAAGAGGGTGCTTTAGTAGATCAAGCCGCACTTGATGGGGCTTTAGATGCAACGATCAAGTGCCCAAGCTGGGTAGCAAGTTGGCTTATAGAATCGGAAATAAACCCAATCACACCATCAGTGTGTGGGTCCGTAGTAGGTTTCGATGGGTCATTGGAAGGCCTAAGAGCACTAGGAAGAATTTCATATAGTGTGTCTGACTATGAATAAATTAAATCAAGTTGCTCTGCATCTAAAATAGATTTCTCCATAGTAACAGCTTGGAAAATCGTCATGTCCTTGGCAATTTGAGGTCTTAGAGATCGAATGAACGATTTACACAAGATATCATCAGGAAGCTTAGTTCTGTCCAACCTCTTGTGACGATGTCATTCATGAATATGGTTAGAAATCAACATGATGTCATCTTGTTTCAATCTTGACAAGAGGTCAGAATCGATATCATACTTTTTGGGAAGGTAGAAGTGTGTCAAGAATGTCTGAGCTAAAGAAGAAAAATCATTGTAGGATGGTGTATCCAATTCAATGCACCACTTTGCAGCATTCTCGTTTAATGTACGTTAGAACAAGAAAATCTTAATTGAATCATCCACAAGAGACTTGGATGAATACCATAGATGATATGTAGTGATATGAGTGGATGAATCTCTCCACACTTCGAATTTTGGAATATCAAAAGGAAACTTGGCAGACATAGGTGGCCACCAGGGATCATGTTTGATGGGTTCATTAGTCAACTTAGCGAAATCTCGTAGATAAAGAGAAAATAGAAACATATTTTACAGTTGGCTAAATGGATGATAGGAAGGAAAATCCCCTAACCAACCTTGTCATGCCCCCATATAGGGATTATAATGTGATGAAAATGAGATTTTGGGGGTCACCCAAAATCCCAAATTCTTTAAAAAAATCTTGACGAAGCTTTGACAGAAGCATTCTAAAACGCTAAAACAGAGATCTTCTTCTTAATCTAAAATAAATCTAGAGAATCATTTCAACAATTGAAAACTAGCAATAATGTCTAATTCGTCATTTGTTTTGTTGGCAATTTTCCTGGTAATGAAAGAAAACCCGGATATAAATGCAGCAAAGCTGGAATTTCCCATCCGCGTCCACGCAATCAATGAACATGTTCCTTATGAAATCGCAGAGAGGTCAAAATAATTTGCGCTGGACACTTTCTTCATTACTGCTAGCGTAGTCCACGCTGGAAATAATTCTTCGGCAATACAGAGGGTTAGACAGAAATTAAAACCATGGCTACTTTAGATATGTATAACGCCTCTCACATTTACACCTCCTATTGCCGTTGACCTGACAAATAGAAACTGTAGATTCACTTTCAAATTCGAACAATCGTTACGGCAAACACCAATTTAATACTACAGTAACTGCTTCAATCGATCTCAACATGCGTCGATCTTTCTACAGTTCAAATGGATCAGGCATTCAAGGTATTACATGCGCTATTACAAATTGGATCCGTTCACTTACATATACAAGACAGAGTCAAAACACACATAAACACAACACACATATATAATAATATGAATAACACAGACGGTTACAGGTAAGGCATTTCAACCTTAGAATCGAGCTCACGCTCAACTACATTTTTTTTTTACTCACAATGTCCTCACAAAATAAGATACCTCACACCCTATCACACTATACATTTATAAGATACATTGGAAGGATCCATCAGATCTTCTCCTACTTTTTTTTTTTACAATGAAAGCTCTCCAAAAAGCTTGCATGGCTGTTATCAATAGCAAGTCTCTTCAAGACATATCCGCTTTAAAGCTACTTTAAATTTATCCGCTTTAAATCCGCTTTAGCTCTGATTTAAGGTAGATTTTCCTATTTTTCTCCTTCGATTCAGCTTTGTTGTCCATGTAGGCTTTGCTCTGCTTTGTTGCTGGTTGCTCCCGCATCAAACTCCTGAGGCACAAAAATTTATGACCTCCTAGTCATATGCTTCTGGTCTTCGTAATATCTTCAACTTGTGAGCTGCAATCAACCTCTGCAACAGCAAGTCCTCCTTGCTGCCTCTTACCTCACCAAGCTCTCCTCTGGACTTGGTCTTTTGGTAACCGCCCTAGGCTATTGCAATCTTCTCACCTTCCTCTGTTGCTACCTCCTTCCACAGAATCTTACTGCTCTGATACCACCTGATGAAAATGAGATTTTGGGGGTCACCCAAAATCCCAAATTCTTTAAAAAAATCTTGACGAAGCCTCGACAGAAGCATTCTAAAACGCTAAAACAGAGATCTTCTTCTTAATCTAAAATACATCTAGAGAATCATTTCAACAATTGAAAACTAGAAATAATGTCTAATTCGTCATTTGTTTTGTTGGCAATTTTCCTGGTAATGAAAGCAAACCCGGATATAAATGCAGCAAAGCTGGAATTTCCCATCCGCATCCACGCAATCAATGAACATGTTCCTTATGAAATCGCAGAGAAGTCAAAATAATTCGCGCTGGACACTTTCTTCGTTACTGCCAGCGTACTCCACGGTGGAAATAATTCTCCGGCAATACAGAGGGTTAGACAGAAATTAAAACCGTGGCTACCTTAGATATGTATAACGCCTCTCACATTTACACCTCTTATTTCCATTGACCTGACAAATAGAAACTGTAGATTCACTTTCAAATTCGAACAATCGTTACGGCAAACACCAATTTAATACTACAGTAACTGCTTGAATCGATCTCAACATGTGTCGATCTTTCTACAGTTCAAATGGATCAGGCATTCAAGGTATTACACGCGCTATTACAAATTGGATCCGTTCACTTACATATATGAGACAGAGTCAAAACACACATAAACACAACACACATATATAATAATATGAATAACACAGACGGTTACAGGTAAGGCATTTTAGCCTTAGAATCGAGCTCACTTTCGACTACATTTTTTTTTTACTCACAATTTCCTCAAAAAATAAGATACCTCACACCCTATCACACTATACATTTATAAGATACATTGGAAGGATCCATCAGATCTTCTCCTAGTTTTTTTTTTTTACAATGAAAGCTCTCCAAAAAGCTTGCATGGTTGTTATCAATAGCAAGTCTCTTCAAGACATATCCGCTTTAAAGCTACTTTAAATTTATCTGCTTTAAATCCGCTTTAGCTCTGATTTAAGGTAGATTTTCCTATTTTTCTCCTTTGATTCAGCTTTGCTGTCCACGTAGGCTTTGCTCTGCTTTGTTGCTGGTTTCTCCCACATCATAATGCATGGATTGTTTGTCAAGCTAAGGGTTCACCCTGACATATGACTTTTATGGGCCAAAGTAACTGGTGAAAGGATTTCCCCCACAAGGTATGTTCCCCTATAGAGAAAAGGACCCCCAAGAGCATGACTAATCGTAGGGTTATAACTAGGAGGATAAGAAGTACCAACCTGTGCAGCAGGATTGACATAAGGAAAATAACTTATGTCGGTGATGACACTAGAAACAGGGTTTCCTACAGGTAAACTAGCCCCTCTAGAAAAAGTGTTGGTTGGTGGTGTCCCTCCAAACAATGAACTATACTAGGTTTTTGACATGCTAGAAGAAATGTTTCCCCCATGTTGACTAGGAAATACTGATGATCCGAGCCACACATTTCCGTAAGTAACTACACCTGAATGAGGAACATGAATTATTGGTTTAGAAAAGCTAGGTGAAAAGACTCCTAGCCCTACCGACTAGCTAGGAGAAATAACCATGGTCGACTTAGAAGGGACAGTAAGCAAGGAAATGTTCAAGAAATTTGTGAGAGCTATAAAGGAAACTGGTGGGATTCCCCAAGAAGATGTGAGCAATGTACACAAAGGAGTAGGTATGTCCTCACTAAGACGAAACAATGATGACACAACAACTGACACTCTCAATGGAGAAGGTAAATAAGTCTCAGACTCCACCATATAAAAAACAAATGATAATGGTAAAAAGGTATAAGTAGTTTTAGAACCATTAAGGTTCTACCACAACAACTTAGGTCCTAGTGGATTGGTCAAGGGTGGATTAGGAGGAGCAACAAAATTGTTTACCAAAGTTTCGATAAAAATGAGGTCACTATGAAAAGGACTAGGTATAGAATCCAAAAATATGTGTTGATCTAAGTCTTAAGCACTGAAAACCACTCTCCATGCAGGAGTGACAAGGCCACCTTGTTTAGGAAGAAAACCATGAAGACTATGTGACTGATGGAAAATAAATTTAGCTATGTTGAAAAATTATAAATTAAAATAATCATGTTAGTCAAAACACCCTAAGGAAAAAACTATTGACTCGAACCAAACAAAACACACTAGAAACATCCTAAAATATAGTCACACAAAAACCAAAATACATAGAAGGTGATGGTAGACTAGTTACTAGTGACCTGCTTCCCAAATCTTTTAGTTGTGAACTCAGTGCAAGTGCCCTCACTAGCCATGGAACACCCCCCAAGAGGATTGAGAGAGTATGACTAACATATGTCCTAGTTATAAACAAGACAGCCTCGGCCCTACACCTATGTATAAGCCCTAAAAGATAGGCCACTATGGTCACCACCAACAATAACATGTCCAAGGGGAAAAATCGCAGGAGAAATCCACATGCAAGGATAGGACACTTAGCCCAGAGAGCTAAGATGAAAAACCCCTTGAAATTTACCTTCTAAGTGGTTCCCAAGTGCCACAACAAAATGTTAATAACACCATTTGTATGTGTGCAAATTACATTATATCACGCCACTCGAAACTAAAATAAATGTGTCATGTCACCCCACCTAGCCCATGTGTGACATCGTTCTTAACCCTCTTGTTAGAAGGGCCTCCTAGAATGCACTACTGCAAGTGAATTTATCTCCATACCAGAAGCTGCTAAGTTTCTTTTTTAGTCTTGAAGCAATTAACTCACACATCTATCTCCAAGATCTTAGCCTAAGCTAGTGTTGGTGTACTACTTGTAAAAGAAAAAGATGAATCTAATTTCTTTTATTATCATGTTATTTTTAAGTGGCATTTATTTACACAGTTGGGATGTGGCATGAAACTTAGATGGTGTGAATGACTCTTGTTAGTAACCCTGATGTAGCTATATGAAAGTCTTCTTTTCACTTCGATGAATACTAACTACAAGAGGGTAATAATTTTTCACAACACACCAATTCCTATGAAAATGCTCCTCTCACTAAATTCTTAAATGCAAATACCCCAAATTTATAAATATGTTGACCCAAAACTAAACAAAAATCTAGAGAAACCGATAAAAGGCTAAGGAAAAGTCCCCAAGATATAACGCCAAGCACTTCAAAATACCAAATCTTTCAAAACAAAGCCAAAGAAGAAAACACACTCAAGTAATAAAAAGGAAAGCCAAAAGTGAAAAAGGAAGGAAATGTTAACAAACTAGGGTTGTACCATAATGGCTCAACAAAGGCCAATGTTATGCAAATATCAAAACCATACCCTAGAGGAAGGAAGGACTAAACAAGATTAAATGAGAGTGGTAAAAATAAATGGAAACACACTTACATGAGCTTTTCTAGATGACAATTGCATAACAGATCATACCAACACCAATTGTGACGAAATAAACAAGAGAATAAATATATCACTTGAAAGCAAGTCATAAAATCACACAAAGGCCAAATGTATTTGGAATTGAAACATCAAAAGGGTCTAAACAGTCACTGAAAGAAGAAAACAAATTTGAAAATGAGATCTAGAGGAAAAATACAAGTCTCAATCCAAAGCACCCAAAAAATATTCAAGAACAACTTAAAAGACAAGAATGATGGAATACCCCAGATAACCTGATCAAACATGGATCAGATCAGACATAAACAATCACTAATTAGCAACATAAAACCATAGATCTAACACATCTCTAATCGATTAGAAAAATATCAAGGAATCAATGCTCCAAACAAGACAAAAAATTGTTTCAAATAAAGAAAATCCAAGGCAATGAAATGAGACACCAGGAAATAGATCTATGTGAAAACTAGTAAGCACACAGAAAGCCAACGTAGATCCACAACAAAGAACAGATTTTTAGAGGCTAAATCTAAGTTTTTCAAATCCAAAAGGCTAGTCACTCGGATGTAAAGGGAAATGGAATGATCGGTCACTCAGATGTAAGGGAAAGAGAGTGACTCGGAAACTATAGTCACTCGGATGAAGTGTTGTGCGAGATACTTTGCAAAAAACTTAAGAATTCTGAGAAAATCATGCTCAAGCAGATAAAAATATTGAATATTTAGGTAATTAAGCCCTGAAAATAACCATAAAGAGTCAAAAAAATTCAGAGAAGCTTGAAAATAGAAATAGGAGAGAAATCATCAAAAACCCAAGGCAAAGCATATAAGAACAATAATTTTGTCATTGTAAGTACCAGTTGTGTTACATTTAATTATGCAAGGAGCTATTGTTTAACAATCCTCTGTCTAAAAGGATTACCATACAACAAAAGGAAGATGGCTAGTGAATCGATAGAAAAGTCCCAACCCAATGCTCATGCATTCAACATACAAACACCTCTAGATGTTATGAGGAAAAAGGGTGCCCCTAGCCTCCTTGCAGGTTGGTGAAGGGTTTTGGGCCCAATGGAGAATCCTTCAACTCCTAGTCCAAATCCTTGACACAAACATAACCAAATAGAGATGACACGTGATCTTCTACAAAATATTGTCAGCTTAAAACATTTATAAATCACACATATAAATTACTACAAAATTGATATAAGGGGAAGGAACATAGATTTGAATTAACCATATAAGTGAAAGGAGATCAATATACCTTCCAGCAAAGGATATCCTCTCGTCAAGCTTGTAGCATGGTCTCCTATCCCAACAATAGAGCTCTCATGCTATATTGTGGATACTTGGTCTAACCCCATTTGCTCTTGATGAGATTATATAGGCTCATTATATGCTTTGGGAGAATGTATCTAGACACCTAGGGGCTTGATAAGCTAGGAAACTTTTACAATAATGGACCCCTAGCCAACTCATACAAAAGTGGGTCTAGTTGATCTCCCTGGGAATGGAAAACTAAATCCTTTTTCACAAATATGCAATTTTTCTCAATATCTCAATTATGAGATAATTATTTTCTCATAACTATAATATTTTGGTAAAAGATAATTATGAGAAATAAGTCAATCATGTAATTCCACGCTTTAAACGTGGGATAAATTTCACATAAGTAAAAGAAAAGGTGAAAGGGGATGCATTTTAGCCAAACACCTAAGGCAAGTTGATATTGGGTTTCTCTCACTATAATGGAGTGGAAAATAGGGTTCTAACAAATTTTTTAATTTTTTTTAGCATTTTTGAAAGAGTTTTATTTTGATATCTAATTTACATATTTCTTTATTTGACTATAAAATTCATCTCCTATAACTTGATGTCCATTCTATTTATGCATGGAAAGGTATATGAAATATCATTCCAAATTGCATTTATTATAACCAACAATTCTATTTATAATTTCTAGATGTATGTTTAATAAACAAGTTTTTATGGCCTTAGTCATTCGCCAGTAGTTGAAATTTATGTTCAAGGGGTGCTTCTACAATTTCTTATACTTATTACCAAGTTATGTTTATTTTCACTATTTTAGAAGCCAACAAAATTACAATGGATAAAAGTAGCACTTCTTCATTGGAAAGGGTACTTTCTAGGTACAAATGGATTATTAAGATGAAGTCAGGGATGAAGTGTGGTGTATTATGTTTATATGCATTTGAATTTTTTGATGGAAGAAATGATGTGCCAACCTATTTAGGAACATCCTATGATATGTTTGAAATGTCTTTTCATAGTCAATGAGTTAGTAGCAGAGAAATTGTAATAGACATTGTAAAAGAGAGAGTAATATCTCCTGACCTTCATAGAACTTGTGGTCATGATTAACACATAAAAGAAATTTTTGATGGAATATCCTTAAAATGGATAAAGGGATATGCAAGAGTATATTGCAAGAGCCTTGACAAATGCAAGCTTTGTTTCTTCAAGGTTGTCTAGATGAGGGACAAATTATGTTTCTTTCTCCAAATATGATAAATGAGTATATTATAGCTTAATGAATATATTTTCATATTAATAAGTATGATTTTATAGTTAAGTTAAAAAAAAAAAAAAAAAAAAAAAAAAAAAAAAAAAACTAAGGATTTATAATATTTGATAATTTACTAAAATATTCATCAAAACTTTATAAACATTTATAATTCATTGAAAGATTTGCTTAAAAAAATATCTTCAGAGTTTCCTATATATCAAGGTGATTCATCTATTTACTATACATATAGATTTATGGAGGGTTATTAAAACTCTTCATCCTCAATGATTATTGATTAGCATGACTTCATGGAAAGTTCATGGTTAGAGGAGTGAGTTTTGGAACAATATTGGCCCATTGGTAAACTGCACCATAAACATGTTGGACACCCATTCTCATACTTTGAGAACACTTAAACCCTAGTAGTTCACATTAATTGGTTAGATCAATAGAAACTTTCAAGGAAACTTGCTAATGAACAACAAAGAGGGTTGTTGTGAGCAACCTAATTTGCTAACATGCACTATACATGATGGAAAAAATGACATAGATAACTTGATCGCATTTTATATAGTTGTGTGCCTGGGCTACATGTGAACCCAAGGATTTGGGTGCAACACAATAATTAGACCACACATCCACTAGGTATGGGCCCATTAGCTGCATTTTTTGGGTCCATGCCATGCTCAACACAACAATATTGGACATTGGAAATTTGACAGACAAGTCATGAAGGGGAAAGTGACACCACTGAAGTTAGTGATTTCAACACTTAAGCTTGGTTACACTTGGATAGGCTTACAAATGCAAAATATATAAATAATGCACACCTAAAAGATGTTAACGTGTGAATCATCCATTGATCTTTGACCAAGAGTGTAAACACATTATATGATTGCGCTAAGTTCAAGGTGAGCATAATAATATGAATTGCACTAAAAATTAACAAGAATAAGAAGAGAGACCTACAAGAGGTAGCTTAAGTTGCTTCAGGCCTTGGATTGTACAACATTGCTAGGTAGTATGCAGAAGACAATATTGCCTTGGACTTATTGTACATCGATAATAGAGTTGTAGGTAGAATGTTGCAACTTCATTATCTATCTGTAACACTATTTATATAATAAACTGTAGGTATCTATCGTGGGAACGCCCTATAATTGTGTGTTATGGTTGGTTTACCTAAATGAATATTACGTTCCTTGGTTTGCTATGTGTTGGCTAAATATTGAAACATTGGCTAAGTATTGTTGGGATGTGATAACGCCATGAGTTAGAGTGTGCCCATAGTTGAATGAACTTGATTGAATTTGCCTTAGTTATATTTAACAAATTGTAATTTAAATCTTTCGTGAAATGACATACTCTAATCATGATAGTTGCATGATGGTAAAGACAATAAAGGTGAAGCAACAAATGCCAAAATCTTCCATGCCAAAAGTATGAGGAAAAACTCATCTTAAAAAAAATTTAACAAAAAATATAAATTCATGATAATGAGACTTAATCTATTTTTTTCCATAATCTCACTTTACATGTAATTAAAGTCATAATACAAAAAAAACTCAATAACCAATTTAGCCGGACTAGATCCATCTTAACTCCATCTTTATCTTTGGATCCACCAAGCTCCAAAAGAGATCAAATCTATTTCGAGTCTAAAAGAGGTTTGCATCTCAAGAGATTTGATCTGGAGTTAAGATGGATTTAGAATGGCTTAATTTCCCACTTTAAATAGGCTATATTCTAGATGAATCCCATGGGTTAATATTATGCATCATTTCATTTTCATTTTTATTATTAGTTTATTTTTACCTAATTAAAATGTTTACATTACTTTAAATTACAACATCTCTACTATATTACACCCAGCTAAAAAAATACCTCTAAATATAAAAAGACTATTAAAAATATAAATAAAATTTAATTGCATTTAATAATTGTAACTTGAAACTAAATTTTAAATAGATCTTAAGTTAAAAAGTTTAATACAGCTGGAGTAAAGGCATGCTATTCAAGTCACTCGGGTGAAACAAGAGAATGCTGCCCCGAAAAGAGTTCGTAAAAAGTCAAGTTTCAAAGAGAAATTAATAAAACCATAAACCTATGATAATGAAATTGAATCCACGCTTTTTCAACGAGCTAATTTAATAAATTATGTAAATGATGTCATTAAGGGCAAATTGAAAAAGCTTAGTAACCAATTTAACTCATTGTTAAAGATGCTTTGAAACTATAGCCCGTGAATGTATTTTTTTGAGATATATTAGGTACTAGTTATTAAACTAATCTTTAGGGCTTTTATTAAAAAAAAAAAAAAAGGGTTTTTAAGTATTTTTTGCTAGTTTAAAATTTTATAGAGAATGGTTGGAACATAAGTATGAGTTGTGAACTTCCTATAATTTAGATGGTTTAGCAGTTTTTACAGTGTTGAAAGCTTAATAGTTTCTCATGGGTTTTGTACTTCGTGTTTGCAAACTGGTTACTACTATATAGGTATCCAGAGAAGTGCTCTAGTACTGGCCCTTTCGAATAGCACGAATACGGGGCTTGACGCCTTCTCCCCTGGAGAAGTGCTCTCTTACTGCCTCACCCTAATAGTAGCAATTCAGGTGTGTGTGTGTGATCGCCATATAGCGTACTCCCTAGCCTAGATGAGTGCTTTCTTATTACCTCTTCCCAATAGCACCAAACCAGGGAGGATATAAAGCCCACTACACTAGAGGAAGTATGTTCTAATTAGTCATCATGGGTTATTGGCATGTCATCCTCCAACACTAGTGTCTGTATGTTTTATGCAAAGTAGTGTTCATGCAATGTAATTGTTGTAGATGGGTAGAATGCACAATAATGCTCACTATGTCTTTAAACAAACATTGTTTTTCTAGTGTTGTCCTCTTCAAGGTTTTGAACTAGCATCTTCGAAGTTTATATTTGGTACCCAAGGTGAAATTATGTCTTCAACGTTGGAATCTGGGATCCCAGAATGCTGGATGAAAAAGAGATATGAATGTCATATAAGTTATGAGTAATAGAATTATATTTATGGAACTTAAAAGAAACACATTCTATTTCTATTATCATAGTTTAAATAATAAGAAAAAATCCAAAATTATATTCTTAATTTAAAATAAAAAAACTTAAAACTTCTATTAATTATGTTCCAAGAACAAAAGTTAAAACTTAGACCAATTAAAGTTCAAGAATAAAGTCTATAAACAAATAATGGCTTTTTCATAAAAAATTTAGTAAGTTTGCGATCTTTTATTGTTTAAAATGTATCAATAAAATGTATTTTTGAATACATAAATAAATTCAACCATCCAAAAAAACTTGTAATTTTTAAAATTTCTACTAAATTTTTAGACAATTATTCTATAAAAAAAAAAATTGCTGAAACAAAAAAACCTTTTAATTAGACTACGCGCCAAAAGAAACCTTCAACATCTTTCGATGATAATTCGATTATTTGCAAATACAGTTACACTTAATAAAGAAAAAAAAAACCTATACCACAAGCAAGATGCTCGTTGACAAACTACAAACGCCATCAAATTTTAACCACCACGTGACACAAAACTAAACTCCTAAAATGACAATTCGATTATTTGCAAATACAGTTACATTTATTAAGAAAAAAAAAAAAGAGCATATACGAGAAGCAAGATACTCGTTGACCAACTATATGGCCATCAAATTTTAACAACCACGTGACACAAAACCAAGCTCCCAAATTTCAAAGAGCTGTAGCCGTACACGACGGGCAAAATGCTCGATGACGGGCCATATAGCCGTCAAATTCCAACAACCATAATGCCTCAAAACCGCGATATTTGAAAGAGTCCAGCTGGGGCTGTAGTGCGCCGAAGGAAGTTATAGTGGACCTGTTCAAATGAAAGGCAAATCAAGGTTGGTGTGTCGTTTTGTCAAACGGCAGGAAATCTGGCGGTTGGGATGTCGTTTTCTTAGCTGGTGGGTCACATCGCCAGGTCCCAGCAGCGGCCGGTTGCAAGATCTATTTTGAATGACTTGAGCACGTTTTAGCCGCAGCTCCATGTGTCCACCCCACATCCTTACCCTTAAGTGGGCTCCGTTAACCCTATCGGACGGTATATATTTCATTGCCGTTTCGTCAGAATATGACACCTGTCAATTCGGCTCAGCGGCAAAATCTCAAACTATCCGTTGAATGGACAATTGGACGTCAATGAAGTAGGTCTTCTCCATATAATTGGGGGAGAGATATTAACTTAAATCAAAGATTAAATTAAGGTTTTCTCGTCAATTTTACAAAAGTGATAATTTTATTTTTTACATTAAGTTGGTTGTGAATACTTTTTAGTTAATTTTTTTTATAATGGGCAGGGATTGGTTGGAATTACTAATTTTTTCCTTAAACTCTATGTAATTTATGTGCTTCAAATATTTCTTAAGAGCTAAATCAAAAACAAATTTTAAACAACAAAAAGTATTATTTGATTAGATT
The DNA here is from genome assembly GCA_000404065.3 of Pinus taeda. Lineage (NCBI taxonomy): Eukaryota > Viridiplantae > Streptophyta > Pinopsida > Pinales > Pinaceae > Pinus > Pinus taeda. The sequence goes on from APFE031129770.1 coordinate 77,568, forward strand.
ATTTCATAAGATTTGAACCGAAATATCCAAAACATATAATAGTTAAACAATTTCATTTTTGTCATTTATTAAGATTCATCCTTTAAATTAAGGTTTTCTCATTAATTTTAGAGAAGTAATAATTTTATCTTTTATGCTCTAGTCTAATTATGAAGATTTTGGGCATATTTTTTTATTAAATTTTCTGATAATTCAGTAGAAATTCGGTAGAATATCAATTTGATTTATTAACTCTACACAATTTAGGCATCCTAAGCCTTTTTGAAAACGGAATGCATTTATACATTCAAAAATGAATGTTAAACAACTTGGCCTATTGGCCATCAAGATAAATATCTTTGTTACAACTAGATTTACCAAAAACATACTTCTTCGAAGTGCCTGGTCTCCCAAAGAGGTTCATCTTACAAATCCATTTTCCAAAAAATTTTAGATGTATTCACTTGGTCATATTTTGAGATGCCCAAACTAAATCCATCAATTGTTGAACATCATATTAACACATGGCCAGATGCATCTCCTATTTGGTAGAAACATAACCACTCCATCTAACCAAGACTCCAACATAACCACTCCATCTGACCAAGACTCCAACCCATCACAGGAGAAATAGAGAAACTTTGCAAAGTAACATGATCTTGGTCTAGTCTTTATTACTGGTCTCTTCTTTGTTATTTTCCTTTTTTCCTTTTTAAAGTTAGCTAGCTTAAAGAAACTTATCCCTAGCACTATTCCCAATTTACCCTGTTATTCCAGAACTATTCCCAATTTAACCTACTATTCCAACCATGATTATTTGATTAAAAAAGATTCACGAAATTTAAACCAAAAACTCTAAAACCTATAATAATTAGATAACATTGTTTATTAAGATTCATTACTTTTATAAAACATAAACTAAATATTTCTTAAAATAATTTATTAAAATATTAATTTATTGAATACAAGTAATAATTAAATTTTAAAATTAAAGCCGCCCATATTTATATTATAAAACTTATATATGTGTTTTCCCTTACATCATAATTAAAGGCAAGCAAATGAATGTGGAACTTGAAGTAATACGACAAAGATAATACATAATATCTACATAATTTCATACTCGGAAGATATATATATAATATATATATATATATAAGTTTCAAGTTTCAAGGAACATAAATGATTGTTTAACATCATTTTGCAGGATTGAAATAAACATATAATATATTTCCAATATTTTCTTTCTAATATGGCGCTCTTCAGAAGTGCCAATGATGAAGCTGAATATAAATTTTCAATTTGTTTACACAATGGTTTAAAAGGTTGTCAGCTGAAATTATAATTTATGTATGCTTTAAACGCGACAGGGGAAGCAAGCTCAATGTCTCCGAAAGAGTGTAAGCAGACTTTTTGATGTTGTAATATGTTAAGTGTGATTCTATATATTTAAATATATATATATGTATACAGATTCGTGAGGATGTCAAATTTTTATCATTCAAAAGAGAATTAAACGGAATTATTTATTTAATCTTATATAATTTAATTATATAAAAAATTATTTAAATACATAAATAAAATATCAGTTTATTAAATATGATATAACATCGGAGATGCATATTCTACTGCGAAAAGTATTTTTCAACCCATATCTTTTTGCAATCAATGTTTTAATAAATATAAGATTTATGTAAATATATTATTGTAGATACATATAATATATTTTATAATAATTATATATTTTATAATTTTTAATTACGAATATAGTTTTGGCATATCTTTTTGCAACGAATAATTTGTATAAAGATATCAAGAGGCATGCCGACCTATTGTGAATACTTTGTTTACATAAGAGTGAATGCAAATTTTGATTTTTTTTGATAAACATATAAATAATATACTATAATTATTTATATATCATATATATATATTATATATATAATATTTTTAAATGTACAATGTTTATTGTAAATGTATTTGGAATTGTTTAAAATAAGAAATATTTGTCTCGATTTCAAAAGTAAATGATCAAATAGGCCAAACTCTATGATTAACTAAGTGCAAAGTTTTTTCAGTTTTTATTTATTTATCTTCAACTTTATGATATAAATTCTAATATTAGTAATGAACCTCAAATCAAAAAATTTCAAGGAAAGACCTAGCAAAATAATTGTATATCATAGGTATGAAAATATAATTTTTTTAGAAAAATGTAAAGAAAAGAGAGAAGCCAAAATTCAATTAGAGTTAAAAGCAATGTTTGATATTAAGGCTAAGAAAACATAATAAAAGTAAAAGAACAACTTATATACAATATGTCTAAGAAAATCTTAATCTTAACGACTAGATTGAAGGGCCAAACTCTACCATCATCCACGTGTAAAGTTATTTTTCCCTTTTATTTATTTCTTTATCTTTATATCTATAATATGACTTTTAATCTATGTCTAATATTTATAAGTTACAAAATATATCAAAATCGGACAAGGAGAGACCTAACAAAATAACCTTAGATAATATGTATAAACATATAAATTCTATAGAAAACGTAAAGAATAGAGAGAAGCCTAGCTTCAATTAAAGAGTTTCTATTCTTCTTCTTCTTTTGTGAATCGGATGATCCTTTTATTAGTTAGAGAAAAATCACATGTCATGTGCCTTTTCAAAGTCTAGAAACCGTCACTTATCACAAAAAGATACAAATTTTGGCATATCAACTAAAGATACTAGTAAATATATAAATCGGTCGAAAACTCAAATACTAAGAATAACAGTAATTACAACTAAGAAAATACTTATTATCTAAAGATTGAAGATGAAAAATTCAGGCTTTTTGGGTTGAGAAAGAGGAAATGCATTGATATTAACATGACTTTGCTTGACTTCACTAGCATTTCTCCATCTTCTCGACCAATTCCTTAATTCTTTTGTGCCCTCTTTTTTGTCCTCATTAACCATGTTGGGCGAATCTTTTAAAAGTTTATGTATAAACTCCTAGATTCATATTTGAAGAACTCGAACTAGAATAAGAATTATCTATTTGATGGTCTGGCCTAGATTATAGATATTTATTGAGGTAGGCATTTACCAGAGAAATCATGTGTGGAATATCGAGATCCATGTCTTCTAGGAGGTCTTTGGTCTCATCCTCTTCCATTATTGAGGTAGTCAACTTCTTTGGAAGAGATTTTTGCAAATTACATTTTGGATTCTTCTTCTCAGGCTCTGATGGTGATGGAAAATACTTAAGAATACTTCCAACAGCTAATTTTTGGATTGATTAATTAACATCCTGCATCGGGGTCTGACATAGAAGTGAGAGAGACACACACCTATTTATAGATCTATAGTTTTGATCAAAATTTGTGGCTCCGTGAGGTCTCAAATTCCTTTTCCTTTGGGGAAGTTTTCCAAATCCCTCTTTCTCTTTATGAGTTATTTGATTTTATGTTAAATCCTTAGTAATCAAAGGGAAATCTCTAAAAAGATTCCCATATTCATGAAAATTCTTACATCTAAATCGAACATTTTCATAATCTAGTGTATGTTTCCAAAGATTGTCCTTATAATAAATGTTTTTTGAAGTTGGAAGAGGCTAAAATTTACTGATATATGCATGGGTAATTAAATAGGATTTGTATCTCCCTCTTTCAGTTTCCTTGGAAACTTTAACAAAGTTGCTAATGGCATTTGCCAATGTCTTCAAGGATTTTGTTTCTCCCAATATTCCTTTGGAAGAGAAAACATTCAAACCCATATTAAGGAGGAAAGGAAGCCTTCCTTCTTATGATTTTAATCCCATTTCGAAAATCACATGAAAGCCCAACATTATTAAAAAGCCCTCCTTTAATATCCTCATTCTATCTTCCATGTTGGAAAAAGTAATCGTGAAGAAACCTTTTTCTCCTAGCTCCAAATCTATTTGTCCCTCAAGATTCAATTTATTTTGGTTTTAACTAATTAAGGAATTTTTGGAGGGCCACAATCCCATGAACTGGCAAATCAGAGCATGATCATGCATTATTAAATGTATTTTGCAATATTGTTAGATCTACCCTCATACTTTAAATCTTATATCGATTTTGGTGGGAAACGTTGTCGAGTTTTATTTTTCCAAAATGATCCAAACAATGGATTCCTTGGGAGACTGGAATCTCAATTATCTCTAGCTGATCTTAGGTAAGGACACAAATCATGAAGAGTTTTGTTTTGGGGGGTGGGGGCGATTGAGGATCGATCAAACATTCCAATGAATTCTTGAGACAATCTGACAAAAGGAGGGAGTTGAGCCCCAACTATAGAGGTAAAAAATAACTTCAATTAGAGTTAAAATAAACAATAGATAATAAATTTAAGGAAAAAATAAAACAATCCAAGGATAAGAGGATGAATAAAATCTTAATCTTGGTAATAAGGATTAAAGAGTTGGAAGAAAAGATATAAAACAATCTAGACTAAACAGTTCAAAATGTAACTTGGTTGTCAAACCCATCAAAGAGGAAATGAGTAATATCATAGAGTTGGACAATGAACATAAGAAAAGTTCCTTGAACCTCATCATCTTTTGTACTAAAGATAAGAAATTTTAAGATATGCTAGCAATAGTGATGGAAGAACAAAAAAACAAATAAAAAATTAAAACAACTTAGTTCATAAATGCAATGAGGATAGGAAAATTAGTAAAACTAAATATAGGTTGTTTTCTTTTAAGGTAATCTCTAATGAGTATAAATATATCTTATTCAACAATACTCTCAACTTAAAAGGACTAGGACTATTTATAAATGAACACCTAATTCTACAAGACCAAGAAGAATTAAGAAATAAATTTCAAAAGGTAAAATAAACTAGAAACAGGAAAACATCAGAAATAATTAAGAATTGAAAACATATTAAGGACTAGAGATAAAAAAATATATAATAATAAAGAGGAATATAATGTGTTGTAGATCTTCACATGGAATTGTCAAATTTTTCCATGGAGAAAAGGTCATATAATAAGTTGGATACTAATTGAAATTCATATTATATTTATAGTTGAAACGTGGGAGCATGAAGAATCCTAGGTCCCTCACATCGAGGGATTTGTTTTGTGGTTGGAATGTAACAAGAAATGCCCCCATCGAGGGGATAGAGAGTATAGCTTGTTACATAGAAACTAACATTTCTCCTCACATTTAGCTTCATAAGGCAAACCCTCTTAATTAGTACGTATGGATGGAGATTTGTGCTATTAATGATAAGACTGTATACATTGCAATTTATTAATTTACATATTACAATTATATTTTTTTTAAAGAAAAAAATTTAGATAAGAATTTCACTTACAAAAACATAGAATAAGTTATTTACAACCTAATGAATGATGGTAGTGTCCTCCTACTAGGACATTTTCTAGTAATGTAACTAATCAATATATTCTTCTAAGAAATCATTCTAACATCACTCATCTCTTGATAAATGAGAATATTGTTCGAACTAATAGGTACACAAAAGGATTTGAAGACCTTAACAATAATTTATTTGATAAAGATCTAATAATTTGTGATGTTCTAATGAAATGGACAAATTCTTACAAGATGACTTGTATCCACGGGTTGGGTAGTAATGTCACATATTATGTAATTTTATATATATCTCCATATACAACCAAATAGTAAATTTTTATCTTTTAAATGGAAATGAGCCTGAGCCTAAGTCTAATCATACACATTTATCTTAGAACCCTAAAATTGTCTTGGACAAAGACTCCATTGAGGAAAATTTAAGTACTTGAAGACAGTTTCTTTTTGACAAATATAAGTTGATCTCTTCTTAAAGGATTTGAATATTGAAATAAGTATCCTATCATATAATCAGAATATTAATGACCCATTCATTAGTTTTATGAAAATCTTCTCTACTTCCATCAACAAATTCTCTATCGATGTGTTAGGGACAAAGAAAAATAGCACAACCAACACTTGGTATGAAAATGTGTGCAAAATTGCTAGAAAATCCATCCTGGATGCTTCTAATGACTCCTCAAAATTGGATATGCTAAAAATATATAAATAGATAATTAAAAGGAAAAAGTAATTGAATTAATAAACAACATGAAAATATTCTTCACTTATTAAAGATTCATCGTAGAATATTTTAGACGAAAATATTGACTCATTAAACTAAATAAGATAATCCCACGATAATCCAATTCCCACAAAATAATTGAAATCCTACCTCATTAATATTTATCAATCCTCCATTGTTTTGAACAACATTACAGATGTTCTTATAGAGGATAAAGTGTTTTCTATAGAAGACATCAAATTTGGGGTTCAATAACTCATAAAACAGAAATATAAGGACACTTAAGGCTACCAAACTGAAATATTTAAGTCTAGAAGGCCTATACCCATCCCTCATATACACAAGCTCTTCAATTAAGTAGTCCAACATAATTTTTGTAAACGATAGACTCAAGTCATCATTGTTCATATCTTTAAAAGTGGGATAAACATAATCTTTCTAATGACGAGAACATTATAATTAAGGCCACCTTAACTAAGCTTTAAGAAAGTATGTTGGAAAAATAGATAAGCATATGGCTTGAAAGAAATGGAGAAAGAGATAAAGAACAAGTTATTTTAAGGATATCATTCAATATATAAGCATATTGTTATATTGAAACTCATCAAAGATGAATACCCCAATAATAAAACCAATTTCCTTTCCTCATTCATTAACTCTAGAAAATATTTTCGCATTCTTCCCAAGCCTGATCTTTGGAAAAATTTAAAACATTGCAAGAAGAAAGGTCATTGGTGAGGGTCATGCCTGTGATGGACCTTTAAGGCTCGTTACCAATTTTGCATATGGTGACGGTCATTAAAAAAGCGTTGTTGTAAGTGTATATAGTGATGGTCCTTTAAGGTTTGTCACCAAAGCCATTTTCAATGACACTTTTGGTGAGGTTCGTTAAAGGCCTGCCACTAATTGTCTCTTTGGTGACAATTTTGGTCAGGGTTGTTAAGGGCCCATCACTAATTCTCTCTTTGGTGGCACTTCTAGTGACGATCTTTTATTGACCATCACTAATGATATTTTTGGTTACTTTTGGTGACGGTCAATAATGTTCGTCACCATTGATCATTCCAATGAGTTTTTTGTGATGCTTCATGCCTTTGACGAACCTTTAAGGTCCATCACCAATGTCACATATGGTGATGGTCTTTAAAAAATTGTTGTTGTAAGTGTATATAGTGATGGTCCTATAAGGTTCGTCAGCAAAGCCATTTTCAATGACACTTTTGGTGAGGTTCATTAAAGGCCCGTCACTAATTCTCTCTTTGGTGGCACTTTTGATGAGGGTCGTTGAAGGCCCATCACTAATTCTCTGTTTGGTGACATTTCTAGTGATGATATTTATTGACCCTCACCTTTTCTCTTTTTGGTTACTTTTCATGATAGTAAAAAAATTCTTGTCATCATTGATCATTCCAATGAGTTTTTGATGACACTATGTACCTGTTACTATATTTTTTGTCAAAAGATAATGATTTAAGACCATTGTTGTGGTGTCTTTTTCATTATGTGTCCAAGGTCATAGTGGTTATAATAATTGATAGTCAATTTGTTAAGAAGTAATTAGTGTGTATCATCTCCCTCAAGTCACAAGAATATAGTTTTCCTATGAGTCAACTCATGACTCATCTATGTTAGGTTTATTATCTAGCAAATTTCCTTTAAATAAAGTTCCACAAGTGTGTGTAGGAACTATATTATTTAATACACAATCAAGCTCTATCAATTCTATTAATGCGAGAGACCTAGTACTCATCAACACTCATGGCACACCTCAACATGCTTTGGAAAAGTACACTAATATTCCTTGGCACCTCTCATGTCTTGGAACATCTTTGTACCTATAATATATTTGTACCTAGATCATCTTGTCATGAGTAGGATGCCCAAGCACATATTGGCATGCCCTAGCATAACATAACACTCCCCTATCATGTGTTGGAATGCACTTTAGTCCCTAGAATGCCTTGGAATACCTTGGCATAATATTGCATTGACAAACATTAGCACATGGCACACATTGGCACTTGGCTTGTATTGCAACGTATTATTAGTGTGCCTAGCATCCCCCTTTTCAAAAAGATAAAGTCTCGACTTATTAACCCTCTTATGTGTTCATTTCCTTGCATTTTAGCTTGGTTATTCCTTTTGTTGACTTGAAACTCCTTGACGCATGTTGGCATACTCTATCACCCTGCACATCTAAGCATGTCTTAGCACTTGGCATGCCTTGGCACTATTTGGCACATGTTAGCACACACCAAAATTACCTAGCACACTCTAGCACTTCTTGAAATTCCTTGATATTCCCAAGCATGCTTTACCCATGCTTATCATACCTTGTCACTCCCTCCTTGGCATGACATCTAGCACTCATTGATACTCCCTCACACACCCTCATATTCATTCACTTCCATGCATTTTGACCTAGTGCTCCCTTGTGTTATCCTAGTACTCCATAACACTCCTCAGCATGCTTAGCACTCTCTACAACACCTTAGTACTCTTCGATATGCATTGCCACTTCATAGCATGCATCACACTCCCTCATAGCATGCATCACACTTCCTCACGCGCATTGGAATTATGAACGTGTTGGCACTTGGCAAGTCTTATCATGTTTGGCATGCATTGAGATGAATTGGTATGCTTTAGAATGGTTTAATATTAAAGTTATTTGAGATCAGTTATTGGAAACTAGATGATAAGAAACAGAGGAAGATTTTACACTTAGAATGCATTGACACTTGGCACTTGGCACCTATTGGCACCTAGTGTTGGTGTGCCTAACATGCCCCTCATGGAAGAGGTAAATTGATGACTTATTAACCCTATTATGTTCTCATTTCCTTGTAGTTTAACTTTATCCACCCTTTTGTTGCCTTGAGAGTCCTTGGCATAAATTGTCACACCCTTGTACATCTTGCCATTTCTTAGCACTTGGCACATGTTAGCTTCTTCTACATGTCTTCATACTATTTGGCACATTTTAGCATGAGCTAGCATTCTCTAACACACATTGACAGTCATGACCTCGCAACTAGCATTAAATTTTTCCATGACTTGGGAAACTTACATTCACTAGAACATATTGGCACTCCATAGTTGTCATTCCCTCCGTTATCCTCCACAATGTCCCAGGTTGATGAAGAGATCGACGAAGTTAACCACATACCAAGATTTTAGTTTGGTAGGTAGCCCTACCTAACCAGAGAGTGATCTCTCTATGAAATTGCAGCCAATAGATGACTCGTGTTAGCACCTAAATCCGCCTTAGGCTGAAGGAAGGAAAAATTTATGGTAACCACAAACCACGCTCAGTCTAGTAGCTATCCCTACCAGAACAGGAGAGGGCTCTCTCCGAGTCACGCTCAGTGAATACTTAAAACGATATGGTCTGAGATGACTTACTATGAAATATTGATCTTAGGCTAGTAAGTGAATATGGATACAAGAAGCGATTTTTATGAATGACTGTGTTTCTGGGATGGTATGGGACCAACAGACAGCAATGAGCAGAGGATGAAATATAAAGGCACAGATTACTTCGTGAGGCAAGACAGGCGGAAAGTCTAACAATTTAGTTTGAAATAGCGTGGAATGGAGAGATTGCTTAGGAGGGTGAAAATGGCATATGCACATGAATCCTTTTGAACAGAAGAAAGAACACTGAACATGAAATTTTCCCACAGGAAGCGCAATAAAATTGAATTCTACCTTATCTAACTTAGAAAATTTCACTGGAAATGAATATGAAATGAACTATGAAACATAACAAATACTTGTGAAACATAAGAGACACATTTGCTACACTCACAACCACATGAATCTCATGAAATAGAGCTGCTGCCTTTCATTAATCCTCTGTGAAAATATACAATGAAGAAACAAAGTTTCTTTCCCACAGTCTCCCTGAAGTTACAAGCCAACCAACCCTTTACAAATGGTTTGCATACAATATATAGAATGTGCCATGAGGAGATATCACACCCAAGGGTTGGGGAGTTTCTCGAATCATTATAAAATGGAGATGGAAAGCGAACCATTAGCTACAGGTGCAGCGTTACAAACATGACAAATGGCTTGGGTGACTGTTTGCCTTCCTTTGCCACTTGGATAGCCAATCTGGAGTGAAAATGCTTTAAACTTTGCCTGATGTGCCGAAAAAGTGAAGTGTAGATGATCGGGTCCACTTGGAGAAGTCGCGAATCGAAATTTCGCGAGACGGAGGTGAAATTGGCCTTTTTCCCTATATACGTCGCGCCACTTTCTATATGCGCCGTGCCAATTTGAAGCCTGTTTTGAGGTACTTTCAGGAGTCCAAAATGTGTCCCCATGTTTTTTTTGGAAAGCCCCTCTTGTCTAATTTCTAACCCAAGTGGAATTTCTGAATTTGGTGCTCATTTGCCTCTCCAAATCTTCATTCTCCCAAGACTGCTTCCTGTGTGTCAAAATAGGGGCAGAGAGGCCATTTTTTGGGTGTTTTTGACCTCTTGGAGACTCAAATCATGCCCAAATTTCTTGTCCAAGCCCTAGTAGACATGCTTTTATATGTTCAATCCAAAAATACAAGCCATTTGTCATTTGGAGCTCCCAATCCTAAGCGTCGCGCCAGTGGCGCAGCGCAAAGGGAGAAAAAACCTATGTTTTGACCAAAAAAATTACCATGTGACCAAAATTGCCCAAAATTTCTTGAAATTTGGGGTATATGTTCTCTACGAGGCACTAGGCTAGGCCACAAAAGCTTCAACCAAGATTCGAAGCCAATCTTGCTGTTTTGCCTCTTTTTCCTCTTTTGTTGCTTTGCTCAATTTTGCCTTCAAGCTCCTTATCCGGGCCTTTGCACTCATGTTCCGTGCCCTGTAATGATAAACCATCCTCCTCAGTATGGTTTTGTCTCTGTCGGCCTTCTCCAGAAGTCTCTCCAGGTGGATGTTGATCCGCTCTAGCCAGGACTCACGGTCATTGTTGATCTCTTACTCCAAGGTAGTGAGATCGATCCTCCTTTGTTGGGCAGCTTGTTGATTCTCACGAATGTTTTGCAGCTCCGTGATCTCATGCTGGTCCTCAAGCTATTTATTCCTCTACTCCAAATACTTGATGATCCATTTGGCCCTCTCCACATTGAGTGACAAGTCTTGGATCTCCATGTTCTACTCCTGAATAGTCATCCTAAGTCGGGCACTCTCCACATCTGCATCATCATCCTAAATGAGGATGAAATCGGCCTCCTATTCACCTGATGGCCCCTCATCATGCATGGGCTTCTTGCCCTTGTCCTATAACTGTGTAGTTGATGCTGGAAGTGAGGAGACCCTTCCACCCCGAGTGGAGATAACACTCTCTTTGCTGCTGCAAACGAATGCCTACTGCCTCTCTGATATGTCACGAATACTGGCATAGTCATGGTCTCATGGTGCTCATACTGATGAGAAGGACCACCTATCATGCTCTGGCTCTGATAGTACTAGTGAAGTGCTGAAGAGGTCACGGGAGATGAAGTCCTCCCAAGTAATGCCCTGCAATCCCAACTGATGATGCACCAAAATCCGAATAAGAGCAAAGTGATAAACACTGTTAAGCTGCTACTGAGGGGTCTTATGCTGCATGACGGTGTTCATCATCTCTATGTTCCTGCAAATGAAAAATGGGAGGTTCATCATCCTCACCCTGGTAAAGTGCATGAGCAACCTGATGTGATAGGCATATAGTTGAGAGAACCTCCCCTCACAGCTGAAGTACTTCATGATCAATTTCATGAGTGGAGAATACTCATCTTTCAGATATCTGAATGGGAAGACTCTTGTGAGTTGAATCAAGAATCTGGCCTTAATGTAAGGCTCATAGTGTTGCCTATCCACCTTCTTCTTCTTATGCCACTGTTCTCCAACATTTGGTATGCCTGTTGCCACTGAGATAGTTTCAGGTGTCAATGTGAAGGTGACCCTGGCCAAGATAGACTGACCTCCATGTAGGAGAAGCACAAAAAGACAGGCAAACTCATGATGAACTCTACATTAGCCACCCTTTGACAAAATTCAAAACATGCTAGGTGCTGGAAAGATGACATGGCAAGAGGGCATTCTTGTAATTCAGTGAGGGTAGTGGGCTCATCCCTAACATGTTTGCCACTCGTGTGATGTCTCCTGGGAGCTTTCTCTTCCGAGGATGAGTCACTTTGTGTCTCCATCTCATACTCTGATGAATGATGTGATTCCATGACTGTTGTGTGTACTGTACTTAGGCTGCCCTTTGATGATGGTGTGAAGCTAGGTGCTCTTCTGATATCTTCCACCAAGGGGAACAATGAAACAAAAGGGAGTATTAGGAGGGGAGTAATGTGATGGGAATAGGGGTTATGGGGAGAAG